>PVKU01011190.1:0-45458 GCA_004027475.1 Anoura caudifer | reverse complement strand
CCCCTGCTGCAGAGGCTGCGTAGAGCCGGCTTCCTGTGCGGTGCACTGGAGCCGAAGCTCCAGCGTGCAGCAAGAGCTTGGAGCCCCAGGTAGAGGCGGCGCTGCTTCTCGCTCGCTGCCCATCCTGCAGCGGCGATCCAGAACTCACGGCTTGGCGGGTACCGGGCTCAAGTCCAGTCTCCCCTGGTGGTGGTGCCCCCAGGCCTGGGTACGCGAAGGCATCCAGCAGAAAGGTGATGGCGCCCTCGCAGCTGAGGTCCCGCCGCTTCCTTCAAGCCTCCCATCTCTCAGGCTGGGCATCCAACTCCCTCTCCTTGGGGGACATGGGCGCCAAGCCAGCATACAGGGCTATTGATCTCTGTAGCTCCGTTCCCTGGCCAGTCTCCTTTATTTCAGTAGTGCTCTGTGTCCATCATGCTTCTGACTTCATCTTGGACAAATGGGCAGACGGGTTCACCAGGTGCCATGAGCAAAGTGGTGAGCTGGTGGGGCCCATGAAGGTGAGAGTGGAGTTGGGGGACGAGAACCAAGGAGAGCAGGATACCTGGGCCAGTTTTGTCTCTGCGGTTAGGCGGCAGCCCTGCCTTACCCTACCTTTTGCGTTCTCCACCATAAACTGAAATTTGAGAAAGTCATAACCATGCAGTGCTGGATGGCTTGTTAAAGGGGCAGCGATGGATGAAGGTTAACTAAAGATTTAAGAATTTACTGTACTGATCCTTTGTCTGCAGTACCAAGATTGGCCACTTGTTGAAAATGAGGCTGAGACCCTTCTCCTGATCCTAAATTAACTTGACTGGTATAACGTGGCAACTGTATCGAGCCCTAGAACCTTCTCCTAAGAGACATTTTTACATCACCAATAAACACATGGGGATTGCCTATATCCATGCTCATTCTGTTACTTACCAGCACTGCGACCATGGAAATAAACTTGAAGTTCTCTGAGTTCCAGTAATTTCATATGAGAAAAGGGGAATAATATACTATATCCCACATGTAGTGTGGTGTATGTTGAAGAACATATATGAAGTATGTAATGCAACAGAAAGGAATCAGATTTATTCTATCTATATTGTTTCTAAATTCACTTTCCAATAATTTCCTAACTTAAAATTTTCGTTGGATTTATTTTTAGTTTACTTCCTATGCCAAGATTCAGGAAGTGTTCTGGGTGTTGGATGAGTAAAAATCAACATAACTTGATTCTTTTCCTCAAGCACCTCAAGTCGAATGTAGTAGGCAGACACACAGACAAATTACATGAAAGGGCTTGATATGAAGAATTAGCAGTCTTTTAGGGGTATCTTGAGACTACAAAGGAGAGACACAAAGGAAGAAGCTGCAGACTGGAATGGACTGGGGATGAGAGGCCAAAGAAATATGACACCTGAGAGTACTGTCTTATTGTGAGAGTAAAGGAGCTGATGTGTATTAGACAGTTCCACTAATATGTGGGCTCACATTTTTGATTATGTCAGGGTATAACACCTATGCCTTTCACCTAAAAAATTAACAGCAAGAACAGAGGAGACTCTAGGAACACAGAGGGCATCTTTTGGAAGTGTTTACTAAACTTACTTTTATTTTTTAAAAAATATTTTATGGATTATGCTATTACAGTTGTCCCATTTCTTCCCCATCATTCCTCTCCACCCTGCACACCCCCTCCCACCCACACTCCCCCCACTTTAGTTCATGTCCATGTGTCATAAGTTCTTTAGCTTCTACATTTTTCCACACTATTCTTGCCCCCCTCTATTTTCTACCTACTGTCTATGCTACTTACTCTGTACCTTTTCCCCCCTCTCTCCTCCTCCCACTCCCCTGTTGCTAACCCTCCATGTGATCTCCATTTCTGTGGTTCTGTTCCTGTTCTACTTGTTTGCTTAGTTGGCTTTTGTTTTAAGTGTGATTTTTAATATCTGTGAGTTTGCTGTATTTTTACTGTCCTATTTTTATCTTCTTTTCCTTAGATAAGTCCCTTTAACATTTCATATTTATTATATGAATAATATATAATATTATTATTATTATATTATAATAATATTTAAGGGCTTTATAATAAGGGCTTGGTGATGAGGAACTCCTTTACCTTGACCTTATCCGAGAAGGGCTTTATCTTCCCTTCCATTCTAAATGACAGCTTTGCTGGATAGAGCCATCTTGGATGTAGGTCCTTGCCTTTCATGACTTGGAATACTTCTTTCCAGCCCCTTCTTGCCTGGAAGGTCTCTTTTGAGGAATCAGCTGACAGTCTGATGGGAACTCCTTTGTAGGTGACTGTCCCCTTATCCCTTGCTGCTTCTAGAATTCTCTCCTTCATTTGAATCTTGGGTAATGTAATTATAATGTGCCTTGGTGTGTTCCTCCTTGGGTCCAACTTCTTTGGGCCTCTCTGAGCTTCCTGGACTTCCTAGTAGTCTATTTCCTTTGCCAGATTGGGGAAGTTCTCCTTTATTATTTGTTCAAATAAGTTTTCCACTGGTTGCTTTTCCTCTTCCCCTTCTGGTACCCCTATAATTCGGAGTTGGGATGTTTAAAGATGTCCTGGAGGTTCCTAAGCTTCTCCTCATTTTTTTTTTTTGAATTCTTGTTTCTTCATTCTTTTCTGTTTGGTTGCTTCTTTCTACCTTCTGGTCTACTCCATTGATTTGAGTCCCAGTTTTTCTCCCATCTCTATTGGTTCCCTGTGTGTTTTCCTTCATTTCACTTATTGTAGCCTTCATTTGTTCATCTAATTTGTGAGCAAGTCAACCAATTCTGTGAGCATCCTGATCACCAGTCCTTTGAATTGTGCATCTGATAGGTTGGCTATCTCTTCGTCGCTTAGATGAATTGGCTCTGGGGCTTTGATCTGTTCTCCCGTTTGAGCCATTTTGTTTTTTTTTTGTTTTTTATTTTTTGGTCTGGTCACGGCTGTTATGTAGTGAGGGCTGGAGCCTTCAGTGTTCCCCAGGGCAGGGCAACCCAGTCGCAGAGTTGTGACACTGTATTTGGGGCGGGGTCTGAGAGGGAACAATGGCACTTGCTCCACTCTCTCTCGGATTCCAGTCCCTTCTGCCACTTCCCCTTCACCTGGATTATCTGCGAGCGAATGTGGGACCACCTGGTCAGCCAGCCACCTTGTGGGGCCTCACTAGGTCTGCTCGTTGCCACCCTGTGCTCAGGGTCTGTTAGCCGCCACCTGCACACCTGGAATCTGCCAGCTGCTGCTGCCTGTGTGCCTGGGTCCACCAACCTTGACTTTTTCTTGCCGCAACTCTACCCCTCTTACCGGTCTGGATGAATGGTTGTTGGACTTCCATACAGTTCAATTTTCTATCAGTTCTTGTTGTTTTCTTGTTTCTAAATCTTTGTTGTCCTTAATTTTGGTTGTGCAAGGAGGCACAGTGTGTCCACCTGTGCCTCCATCTTGGCCAGAAGTCCCTAAACTTACTTTTAAATGAGGGAACTGAAGCACATAGAGGGTCAGAATAGCCCACAGTGACACTGCAAGTCAGTAATAAAGCTGACATTAGGTAGGTAGTTTGATGCCATAGTGTGCCTTGTGAGTCAGTTCACTACATGGAGGAGGACACAGAAGCATGGCCAGACCCCTCAGGTACAAAGTTGGCAGCAGAGCTTAAGTCCAGATCTATGTGATACCAAATCTTCCTACTCTTAACCTGCCCCCTCGCCCTGTTGTTCTGCCACAGTAGATGCTCAGTAAATGGTAGCCTCTTCTAATCTAGTTCACTCTACAGTGAGCAGGTACTTATTATGCACCTACTATGTGCCAGATTGTGTACACTGGGGTAGGAGAAATAAATCAGGCACATTTCCTGCATTCAGTTTAGAAAAAGTGTCAAACATATATTCTATTTATTTGCTTGGGTTGCTGTAACAAAATACCACAGACTGGGTGACTTAACAGAAATTGTTTTTTCACAGTTCTGGAAGCTAGAAATCCAAGATCAAGATGTTGGAAGGTTTGGTTTCTTGTGAGTTCTCCTTTGATTTCACATGACTGTCTTTTCCCTGTGTCCATGCATTGTCCTTCTCTGTGTACATACACGTTCCTAGTGTCTCACTGTGTATCCAAATTCTCTCCTTGTAAGTATACTAGTCAGATTGGATTAGGGCCCACCCTAATGCCCTTATTTTAACTTAATCCCCCTTTTAAATGCCCTATCTCCAAATACAGTCACACAGCGAGGTACTGGAGCTTCAATATATGAATTTTGGGGTGACATGGTTCAGCCCATAACAGATGTAACATGGAGTTTTAAAATAATCCCCTTCCCTTTAGGTAAGGTTGACTTCATATCTCGAATAGGATAAGATGAGCAGATAGGCCATAGGAAACCACATCTCCAGAATTCTGAAGATGCTGCTACAATTTTGGACTATTTGAAAAACAAACAGTTATTCTGTCTTCTAATTTAAAAAAATACTTTATTTACTTTTTAGAGAGAGCAGAAGGGAGGGAGAAAAAGAGGGAGAAAAACATTGGTTGCCTCTTTCATGCACCCCCAACTGGAGACCTGGCCTGCAACCCAGGCATTTGCTCTGCCTGGGAATCAAACCAACAACCTTTTAATTCACAGGCTGGCACTCAATCCACTGAGCCATACCAGCCATGGCTGAAAAACAGACAGTTTTGAGACATAATAACCTGTGGCCCAGGAATAATTTTTTAAAAATATTTTATTTATTCATTTTTAGAGAGGGGAATTGAAGGAGAAAGAGAGGGAAAGAAACATCAGTGTGTGGTCACCTCCCACAGGCCCCCCACTGGGGACTGGGCCTGCAACCCAGGCATGTGCCCTGACTGGGAATCAAAGTGTCGACACTTTGTTTTGCAGCCCTGCACTCAATCCACTGAGCCACACCAGCCAAGGCTCAGGAATAATTTACTGAGTACTTGTTGTTATGTTCCAGTCACTGTTTATATGCACATACATATACATATATACACATGTAAATATGTGTGTATATATGTATACGTATTTGTATATATATATATAATTTAATGCTCAAAATATAAGTCTAAGGGGTAAATACTGGTCTTATTCACATTTTAAAGGTGAAGAATCATAGAGATAAGGAAGTTTGAGCAAATTATCCCCAAGGTTATTTAACAAAAAATAACAGAGTCCGGAATCAAACCTATATAGTATTCTGAATCCACAGTGAAATGTTTTACTACTATGTTACTCTGCTCACAATGGAAAGAGTCCTTGCTCTCTCATTCTCTCCCTCTACCCACCCCATCTTTCCCCCCACCTGAAACAAGGCATGCATTAATATTGGGTCACACAGTTACTCTTCTGTTGCCCCATTTAAGAAAAAAACCCTATGTTACAGAGATTGTGTTAACAAATTATCATTAGAAGCAATTGAATTCCATCAAGTGGGCTATGAGTTAAGTGCAAAATGAATTCCCAATGAATAAGTCAACAATTGTTCCGTGAGTACCTACTTTGTTTTGCCCTGAATTAGGTATCAGCAATGTAAAAGTAAGTTAAATCTTGCTCTCTCTATTCAAAGATCCTATAGTCCAGTTGGAATGACAGTGCTTACCTGGTACACTGGTAAAACTAAAGGTATTTTGATGTCCAGTGAAAGAATTAGGCCTTTGAGTCAGATGTATCTTCACCTTCCTTAAATTAATCTGGGACTCAAGCCAAGATCCTCCTCTACTGGCTGTCATGGGCATCAGATTACTTCTGGCACACAGTATATGTAGGAGGACTGTTCTGTGTCAGCACACTGACGAACTTGTATATGGACCATGCAGGTAAGTTTCAACTATAGTTAGACCTGGAGCTGGGGAGAATGCCCTGTTATCTTCCAGGAATATGGAAATACTGCTACATTTCCACTTCTCACTATCTCAATATTTAGGGAGAGCCTGCCACAGGCAGTTTTATCACTTCTCTGGTTTCACAACTTTTAATCTTGCTTCCTCCCCTAACCTTAGAGTACAGCTGAAGGATATGCAGTTGTCTAATGCGTAACAGTATAGAAATGTCCTCTAAACAACAGAATTCTACATCATTGATAATTCCTGCCATCTGCCTTGTTTTGTTTTGTTGTCATTTGGTGGAACAAGAGAAGTGGATGTTACTTTTCCTGGCTATGTAAGTAATAAACTGAATCTATCTGGGCTTGTTACTTACTGGACAAATCTGCCAGCTTGTTTGACTGTAAGCTTTTAGCAATTTTTAACTACTACTTCTGTTGTACATGATTTGAGCATTAGGGATTAGCACAGTCCAGGTACATAGCATCTGCCAATAAATGGAAAGAATTATTTATGTACCTTTTGCTATTCATAAGATAAATGATATCAGTGCAGGCAGAATAGGTGGAATCCTAGTGTTCTTAATATAAATTTGATCATTATTTGAGGATATGATGATCTAGCCCTAAGATATATACAGATCCTGGCATCATGTCAGTGTTAAAAATTTAGTTATTGGAGCCAGAAATATCTGGGTACATGATAATAATCCTAACAATACAAAATTCATCTTTCCTGGTTACTTACTATGTGCTATATACTGTTGGAAACATTTAGCATACACCATCTATTTTGATCCTTACATAAATCTAGAAGGCATCCATTCTTATTATGCTCAATTGACACATGAGGAAACATAAGATCTCGGGTTCACTAACTGTCCAGAAACACACAACAAATCAATAAGAAAACTAGAATTGAAACCCAGGATGCCTGGTTCTGAAGCCAAGCTCAACTAGTTGTGAGAACATGAAAGTCACAATATTTCTTAGAGCCTCAATTTCAATGTCCATAAAATGGGAATATAGGACTTTCTGCATATGGAAGTTGTTTAAAAACTATGCCATTAAAGAACAGAGCATAGTGGCTGACATATGATAGGTACTCAATGGAGTAGCTTTTTAAAAATCATGGTAAAATACATATGACAATAATTTATCATGTTCAACATTTCAAGTGTGCAGGTCAGCAGTACTAAGTACATACTGTTGTGCAACAAAACTCCACTACTTTTTCATCTTGCAAAATGGAACAGCATCATTAAGCAGCATCATCTCATTTTTCCCTCTCCCGGCCCCTAACAAACAACATTCTAGTTTCTGTTTATGAATTTGTCTACCCTAGACATCTCATGTAAGTAGAAACATGTAGTATTTGTCTTTTTGTGACTGACATATTCCATTTAGCATAACGTCTTCAAGGTTTGTGTTGTAGAATGAGTCGGAATTTTTATCCATTTTAAGGCTGAATAATATTCCACATTTTCTTTATACATTTATTTGTCAATGGACACTCAGGTTGCTTTCACCTGTTGGCTATTGTGAATAATGTTGCTATGAACATGGATGTAGAAATATCTCTTTAAGACCTTGCTTTCAGCCGTGGCTGGTGTATCTCAGTGGATTGAGCACGGGCCTGTGAACCAAAGGATCACGGTTCGATTCCCAGTCAGGGCACATGCCTGGGTTGCAGGCCAGTTCCCAGCAGCGGACACATGAGAGGCAACCACACATTGATATTTCTCTTGCTCTCTCCTTCCCCTCCTCTCTAAAGATAAAATAAATAAAATCTTAAAAAAAAAAAAAGACCTTGCTTTCAATTCTTCTTGGTACATACCTGGAAGTGGAATTGTAAGTTGATATGGTAACTCTATTTTATGTTTTCATACACCAACTTACTGTTTTCCACAGTGGCTTCACCATTTTACATTCCCACCAACAGTGCAAAAAATTTAAAATTTCTCTATGTCCTCAACAACACTGTTATTTTATGTTTTTTAAAACACTAGCTATCCTAATGGGTGTGAGGTGATATTATTGTGGTTCTGATTTGTATTTCCCTATGCGCCTGTGGCCCATAAGTATATAATCTTTGCAAAAATATCTATTCAAGTCTTTTGCTCATCTTAATTGAATTATTTGTTTTTATGTTGTTGAATTGTAGGGATTCTTTATATGCTTGGATATTAACCTCTTGTCAGATACATGATTTGGAGATATTTTCTTCTATTCTCTAGGTTGATTTTTTACTCCATCGATTGTATACTTTGATGCACAGAAATTTTAAATGGCCCAATTTATCTATTTTTACTTTGGTTGCCTGTGTTTTTGGTGTCCAATAAATCATTGCCAAATCCAATGTCATGAAGCTTTCTCCCATTTCCTTCTAACAGTTTTTTACTTTTTGCTCTTATGGTTAGGCCTTTTATTTCATTTGGACTTAATTTTTGTAAGTGGTGAAAAGTAAGATTACAACTTTGTTCTTTTGCATGTGGACATGCAGTTCTCTCAATGGCAATTGCTGAAGTGACTGTTCTTATGCAATGACAGTCATTAGTACCCTTGTCAAAACTCATTTGACCACGTATTGAAGTGTATCTTGGATCTCTATTATATTCTACTGGTTTACATGCTTGTCTTCATGTCAATACCATGCTCTTTTGATTAATTTAGCTTTATAATACCTTTTGAAATCAAGATCTGTGAATCCTCAAACTTTGTTCTTTTTCAAGATTTTTTTTGGCTATTTGGGGTCTCTTGATTGCATTTCCCTGATGATTAGTGATGTTGAACAGCTTTTCATCTACCTTGTGGCCATTTGAATGTCTTCTTTGGAAAAATGTCTGTTCAGTTTCTCTCTTTGTTAATTGAATTATTTTTGTTATTGAGTGTTATGTGTTCTTCATGTATTTTGGATATTAAGTCCTTATCCAATATATGGTTTGTGAAACTTTCTCCCATTCATTAGGTGTCTTTTTATTTTGTTGATTGTTTCTTCTGCTGTTCAGAAGCTTTTTAGTTCCACTTACTGATTTTTGCTTTTGTTGTTATATCCAAGAAATAATTGCCAGGAACAATGTCAAGGAGCTTCTTCCTTACATTTTCTTCTAGGAGTTTTATGGTATCAAGTCCTATGTTTAAATATTTGATTCATTTGAAATTAATTCTTGTTAGTGGTATAAGATAGGGGTCCAATTCAATTTTTCTGCATGTGTTTATCCAGTTTTCTCAACACCATTAGTTGAAGAGATTATTCTTTTCCTATAGGTATTCTTTGCTCCTGTGTTGAATATTAGTTGACCACATATGTGGGAGTTTAATTCTGGGCTCTATATTCTTTTTTTAAAGATTTTGTTTATTCATTTTTAGACAGAGGGAAGGGTGGGAGAAAGAGAAGGAGAGAAACACCAGTGTGTGGTTCCCTCTCACGTGCCTCCCACCAGGGACCTAGCCCACAACCCAGGTATGTGCCCAGACTAGTAATCAAACTAGTGACTCTTGGGTTTGCAGGCTGGCACTCAATCCACTGAGCCACACCAGCCAGGGCTGGGCTCTATATTCTGTTCCATTAGTCTATATGTCTATTTATATACCAGGACCATACTGTTTTAATTTTTATACCTTTGTAGTATAGTTTGAAATCAGGAAGTGTGATGACTCTAGATTTATTCTTCTTTCTCAGGGTTCCTTTGGCTATTTAGGGTATTTTGTGGTTCTTTACAAATGTTAGTATTGTTTTCTGTATTTCTCTGAAGAATGCCATTGGTATTTTTTGAGGATTGCTTTGAAACTTTCCATAGCTCAGGGGTAGTAAACATTTTAACAATATTAATTCTTCTCATCCATGAACATGATATATTTTCCCATTTGTTTGTGTCTGTTTCGGTTTCTTTCAACAAAGTCTAGTAGTTTTCATTGTGCAGATCTTACACTTTATTAAATTTATTTCCAAGTATTGTATTGTTTCTGATGCTATATTAAATTAGATATTTTTAAATTTCTTTTTCCGATATTTTATTATTAGTGTATAGAAATGTACCTGACTTTTGTATGTTGACTTTATATTCTGCAACTTTACTGAATTCATTGATTAGTTTCAGCAGATTTTTGATTGTGTGTTTCAGATTTTGTACATATCAAATCATATCATTTGCAAACAATGACAATTTTACTTCTTTCTTTTTGATTTGGATACCTTTTATTTCTTTATCTTGCCTAATTTCTCTACCTGGGGCTTCCATTACTATATTGAATAAGAGTGGTGAGAGTGGGCATCCTTTTCTTATTCAGTGTTGAGTACAATGCTAGTTGTGGACTTGTTGTATATGGCCTTTATTATGTCAAGGTCTGTTCTTACTATCCTCAATCTGTTGAGGGTTTTTTAACATGAAAGGATTTTTGTTTCATCAGATGCTTTTTCTGTGTCTACTGAGATAATCATGTGATTTTTATCTTTATTCTATTAATTTGGTGTATTATACTTATTGATTTGTATATGTTGAGCTATCCTTCCATCCCAGGGATAAACCCAACTTGGTCATGGTGTATAATGCTTTTAATGTGTACTTGAATTCCATTTGCTAATATTTTGTTGAGAATTTTTGCATCATTATTGATCAGGGGTATTGGTGTATAGATTTTTTCTTGTAGTGTTCTTATCTGGCTTTGGTATAAGGGTAATGTTGGCCTGAAAATGAGTTTGGAAGTGTTTCATCCTCTTCAGTTTCTTTTTGAAGAGTTTGAAAAAGATTGGCATTAATTTTTCTTTGAATGTTTTGTAGAATTTGCCAGTGAAGCCATCTCATCTGGAGGTTTTCTATGTTGGGATGTTTGCAATTATGGATTCAATCTCTTTACATGTTATTGGTCTGTTCTGATTATATATTTCTTCTTGATTCAGTCTAGGTGTGTTTCTGGAAATGCATCTGTTTCTTCTAGATTATTTAATTTGTTGGCATGTAATTGTTCATAGTAATAGTCCATGTATTTTTAAGGTTATGTATATGTTTTTATGTATATGTTTTTCTTTCTTAAAAAGATTTTATTTATTTATTTTTAGAGGGAGAGAAGGGAGGGAGAATGAGAGGGAGAGAAACATTAGTGTGTGGTTGCCTCTTGTGCACTCCTTACTGGGGATCTGGCCCACAACCCAGGTATGTACCCTGACTGGAAATTGAACTGGTGACCCTTTGGTTCACAGGCTGGCACTCAATCCACTGAGCCACACCAGCCAGGACTGATTCCATGTATTTCAATAGTATCAGGTGTAGTATCTCCTCTTTCATTTCTAATTTTGAGTCTTCTCCCTTTTTTTCTTAGCTAATCTAGCTAAAGTTTTGTCAGTTTTGTTTATTTTTTCAAAAAACCTGTTCTTAATTGTGTTAATTCTTCTTATTGCCCTACTCTGTATATAAAAACCCTAGAGACTCCACCAAAAATCTGTTAGAACTAATCAATGAATTCAGTAAAGTCTCAGGATGCAAAATTAATATACAAAAATCATTTGCATTTCCCTATACTAAAAACAAACAATTGGAAAGAGACATTAAGAAAACAATCTCATTAATAATTGCATCAAAAAGAATAAAATGCTTAGGAATAAACTTAACCAAAGAGGTGAATGTGTTATACGCTGAAATATATAAGACAT
Source organism: Anoura caudifer (assembly GCA_004027475.1). Taxonomy (NCBI): domain Eukaryota; kingdom Metazoa; phylum Chordata; class Mammalia; order Chiroptera; family Phyllostomidae; genus Anoura; species Anoura caudifer. The sequence continues at coordinate 34,021 of PVKU01011190.1, read as the reverse complement.
AGATGAAAGAAATTGAAAAAGATACTATTAAATGAAAAGATATTTTATGCTTATAGATTGAGAGAATTACTATTATTAAAATATCTGTATTACACAAAGCTCTCTCCAGATTCAATGCAATTCCTATTAAAATTCCAATGACATTTTTCATAGAAACAGAAAAAAACAATCTTAAAATTTGTGTGGAATACAAAAGACTGAATATCCCACACAATCTTGAGAATGAAGGACAAGGATGGAGGCATCATGATTCAAATTGTATTACAAGACTATAGTAATCAAGGCACTATGGTATTCACGGACATGGACAATAAGTAGTGTGGTGATTGCAGGGGGAGGGGTGCATAACAGGGATAAATGGTAATGGGAAAAAAATACAATTAAAAACACTATCGTATTGGCATAAAAACAGACACATATAAATTGATCAATGGAACAGACTAGAGATCCTAGAAATAAACACACACACACACTAAATTAATTTACAACAGAGAAACCCAGAATATAAAATGAGGAAAGGATAGTCTCTTCAATAAATTGTATTGGGAAAGCTGGATAGCCACATGCAAATGAATGAAACTGGACCTTTATCTTATACCATGTACAAAAATCATCTCAAAATGGATTAAAGACTTGAATGTAAGGCCTAAAATTGTAAAACTCATAGTTGCACATTTTCATTGCAAACAAGTGCTGGTTTGTCTGGTATCTTTAGAGCCTTACTGTATTGAAGTGATTGTCAGCTAAATATTATGTCTGTTGTAACTTTGATAAATATTTCCACTTTTGCTACTTATTAGTGTATCTTTTTTGTGTGTGTGAAGTGTCAAATCTTGTAACTATTTCAAAATAAAATACTGACTTCTGGTCAAGATGGCAGTGTAGGCAGACATGGCTTGCCTCTTTGCTCAACCACATCAAATTACAACTAAAATATAGAACAACCATAACTCAGAACCATCAGAAATTGAGTTGAATGGAAATCTGACAACTATGGAACTAAACCACATCCATCTGGACTGGTAGGAAGGGTGCAGACGTGGAACCAGCTAGTCCCACACTCATGTGTGGTGGATGAAAATTTGAGAGGGATATCCCAGCCCCGCACCAGGCTCCCCAGCCCAGGGTTCCAGTGCCAGGAGACAAGTCCCTATAAGTTCTGGCTGGAAAAACCAGTGGGGATTGAGTCTGTGGAAGAAACTTCTGGAGATCCAAACAGTTCCTCTTAAAGAACTTACACACAGACTCACCTACCCAGACTCACTCTCTCTGAGCTCCAGCACTGGGGTAGCAGCTTGAAAGGCACCAATGGCACACAGGGAGAAAGTGAAGTGTCTGGCATCAATGTGAGTAGAGGCCATTGTCCCTTTGCTAAACCCTTCCCCAACAGAGCCATAGAGCTAGCAAGCTGATGCCATATCTGAAACTCCATCAACCTAGCTGATACTGCTTGACCTGTCTTGAAAATCCCCAGAGACTCCACCCCACCCAATTTAAGGGCCTACCTAAGCTCCTTTTCCATATGAATGGCTGGTCTCCAAAAGGAATCTTGGATGTCTATTCCTTTAGCATATAGCTTCTTTGTAGGGGCACTCCATCCTGGAGGGTCTGGTTGGGTAGTTTCTATGGGAAAATTATGTAGGGGGAGGGGAACTGGGAATTTAGCAGGTTCTCTTCAGAGTTGTGGCTTTTAACATGCAGATGTCTCTCTTTCTTTTCTCTGTTAGAAGGAGTTATAAGGCTGAGCTCTCCTAGACCCTTGGAGGCATGAAGCTGAATGTTTTCACCCTCAAGGAGAGTAAACCAAGATGACCTCCTTGTTCCCTTCCTGGTTCTTCCTCTGCCCTGCCTCACCAGACTCAAAAAAAATCTGAGATCAATGTAGGGAAAGTGTGAAGTTCTGGGTTTAAATTGTAGTTACTTTCTTTTTCTCTAGCTTCAGGAACAGTTCTTTCTGATCTTGTTGATGGCCCTATCAGGAGCATTCCCTAAGGAGGCCCTGAGACAGGGAGTATCAACCCCTAAGAGGGCTCTGGGACTGCCAGGTGAACACTTAAGAAGTCCAAAAAAAAAAAAAAGCACTGGCCAAGTGGCCCAGTTGGTTGGAATGTCATCCCATACACCCCAAAAGTTAGGGGTTTGAGGCCCAGTCAGGGGGCTCACAAGAGGCAACCACACATTCATATTTCTCTCCCTTTCTTTCTCTCTCTCTCTTCCCCTCTGTCTATAAAAATAAATAAAATCTTTAAAAAAATCAAAAAAAGAATAATGTCCTCAAAGGTTTATTCATGTTGTAGCATATATCACAACTTCATTCCTTTTTATGTCTGAATAATATTCCATGATATGTATTTTTGTTTGTTCCTTTATTCATTCACCTGTCAACAGACACTGGATTTCCACCTTTTGACCATTGTGAATAATGTGGCTATGAATATGTACATACAAGTATTGTTTGAGTACCTGCTTTCAATTCTTTTGGTATACAACTAGGAGTGGAATTGCTGCAGCATATGGTAATTCTATGTTTAGCTTTTTGAGGAAATGCCATACTGTTTTTTATGGTGGCTGCACCATTTTACATTCCAGCCAACAATGCATGATGGTTCTAATATCTCCACATCCTTGCCAATACTTATTAATTTTCTGAAAATTATAGCTATCCTAGAAGGTATGAAGTGTTATCATATTGCAATTTTTATTTGCACTTACCCAATAACTGATAATGTTAAGCATCTTTTCATTTGGTTATGGCTATTCATATATCATCTTTGGGGAAATGTTTATTTCAGTCTTTTGCCCTTTTTGACAGTAATACATTTTATTTTTTGTCACATTCATACATATCTTCAATTAAGTATTTAATGAACAGCTGTACTGAACATTTTCTGATGTTCTCTCCTAGTTAAAGAAATGCATTAAGGGCACAAGAGGGTTATACTTTCTTTTTTTAAAAAATATATTTTTTATTTATTTTTAGAGAGAGGGTACAAGAGTGAGAAACTTTGATGTGAGAGAGAAACATTGATTGGTTGTTTCTCTCACACCCTCAACCAGAGACCTGGCCAGCAACCCAGTTATGTGCCCTAACCAGGAATCAAACTGGTGACCTTTTGATCCATGGGGCAACACCCAATCCACTCGGCCACACCAGCCAAGACAAGGGTGATACTTTCTTAAGAAATATATGGGGTCTGGCAGAAGTAATGCCTGCTTGAGTGTGGTTGGTAGGGTAATAATATGGGTGTAATAATTTATAGTTTTAATTTGAACATTTCACCTAAAATGTGGTATTCTTGAGTGTGATATTATTATGTTACAGAATAACATGCTTATGAGTTTGTAGTAAAAGATTTTGTAATAAAAAAGGGGCATTATTTGTGCTGGACCTTGTATATTCAATGATGTTAACACATGTTAGAAAAATTTAGCCCTGGCTGGTGTGGCTCAGTGGATTGAATGCTGGCCTGCAAATCAAAGGGTTGCTGGTTCGATTCCCAGTCAGGTCACATGCCTGGGTTGCAGGCCAGGTCCCTAGTAGGGGGCACACAAGAGGCAATCACATATTGATGTTTCTCTCCCTCTCTCTACCTCCCTTCCTCTCTCTCTAAAAATAAACAAAATCTTTTTAAAAAAGAAAAATTTAATAAAATACTGAAACAAATACAAACAATATCATGAAAAGCACTTTTAACACAACAAAATACAACAATCCTGATGGTTGAAACGATTCACACAACACTGAACTAAATATCAAAGAAAGTGCCCAAAACAGGTGTATTCATTAGACAAATTTGTTAGGAAATCTCTCTTGGTTTACAAAGTCGTGCCCAGTCAGCTTTTACCTTGTTTTGTTCCTTTGTTTCTCCTTAGAAACTAAGGACAATGGAGTGTTAAATTCCCTCACTATACTGTATTACTGTAGATCTCTCTGTTTATGCCTATCAATGTTTGTTACATATTTAGGTGCTCCTGTGTTGGGTGCATAAATGTTTACCAGAATTATATCATATTGTTGGATTGCCCCCTTTGACATTATGTGATATCCATTTTTGTCTCTTAGTAGCCTTGGTTTTAAAGTCTATTTTGTTTGATATAAGTATTGCTACCACAGCTTTTTTTTTGTTTTATTTGAATGAAATCTTTTTCCATCTCTTTACTTTCCATCTGTGTGTCTTTCAATTTGAAGTGGGTCTCTTGTAGATAGCATATGTATGGATTTTGTTTTCTTATTCATTCAGCTATCCTGTGTGTTTTGATTGGGATATTTAATCTATTTGCATTTAAAGTGATTATTGATGGGTACATAGTTATTGCCATTTTATTATTTATATTTATGTTTTTCCCCTTCTGCTTAAAGAAGTCTTTTTAATATTTTTTTGTAATACTGGTTTGGTGGTGATGAACCCCTTTAGCTTTTTCTTGTCTGGGAAGCTCTTTATTTCTCCATCAATTTTAAATGATAGACTTACAGGGTAGAGTAGTCTGGGTTGTAGGTCCTTGCTTTTCATCACTTTGAATATTTCATGCCATTCGTTTCTGGCCTGAAATGTTTTTGTAGAGAAATCAGCTGACAGGGCTATGGGAGCTCCCTTTGAGGTTACTAATTACCTTTTTTCTTGCTGCTTTTAAGATTCTTTCTTTATCTTTAACATTTGACATTTTAATTATGATGTGTCTTGGTGTGGGCTTCTCTGGGTTTATCTTTATGGGACTCTCTGCGCTTCCTTGAGTTGTCTGTTTATTTCCTTCACCAGGTTAGGGAAATTTTCAGTCTTTATTTCTTCAAATAGGCTCTCCATCCCTTGTTTTCTCTTTTCTCCTTGTGGTACCCCAGAGATGTAAATATTGTTATGCTTCATGTTGTCCCAGCGGTCTCTTAAACTATTGCCATTAAAAAAAACTTTTTTTGCCATTTTGTTTGGGTGTTTTCTGCTACCTTGTCTTTTAAATCACTTATTTGATCCTTTGCTTCATCTAATCTGCTGTTGATTCCTTCTAGTGTATTCTTCATTCAAGTTATTGTGTTGTTTATTTTTTACTGTTTTTATGATTTCTATGACCTTTTTAATGTTTTCTATATCTTTATTGAAGTTCTCACTAAGTTCCTTCAGCATCCTTATAACCAATATTTAAACTCTGTATCTGGTAGATTGCTTGACTCCATTTTGTGTAGCTCCTTTCTTGAGTTTTCTCCTGTTCTTTCCTTTGGGACATATTTCTTTGTCTCATCATTTTGGTTGACTTTCTGCATTTGTTGTATGTATTAGGTATATCTCCTATGTCTCCCAGTCTTGGTGGGGTGGCCTTATGTAGTGGATGTCCTATGGGACCCAGTGGTTGTCTTTTTGATTACCTGAGCTGGGTACTACAGCAGTGCCCCTTGTGTGGGTTATGTGTGTCCTCCTGTTGTAGGTGAGCCTTGATTGCTGTTGGCACTTCAGTGGGTTTGACTCTCAAACTGACTTTCTGTGAGTATTGGCCATGCCCACAGTGCATAAGCTGCTATGCTTGGAGGGGGGCTGACCCCCTGGAGCAAAATTCAGTCCATTAGGCTCTGGTGCCTGCCAAGACCACCCTTTGGATGTGCTGCTTATAGAGCTAATTGGGTGGTGCTCTGTTGTGGTCTGAAGCCAGCCACTGGGTGTGTTGGTTCTAGGGCCTCTTGGGAGGGGTTCTTGTGTCAGCCAAGGTCTGCTGCTGCCTGTTACCAGCCTGACACTACTTGGTAGGAGCTACAAGGTAATCTGCAGTTGGTAGCTGTCTGTGCTGGGCCTACATGCATGTGGTAGAGGACACACTGAGAAACAAGGCTGGCTGCAACCAGTGCCAGGCTTGGAGCTACTCAGCAAAAGGCCCACAGCACCTTAAGACCTGCTATCACCTATTGGCTGCCCATAAGGCTCAGCCACTGAAAGATCCTCAGGAGGTAAGTGAATTGTTGAGGTGGAGTCTCAGGGAGTCATCAGGGTGGGGTGAATGCTGTTCACTTGGTTAATACAGATTCAGATTTGGCTGTGTGTGGGGGGGCTCAATGCAGGAATGATGATGGTTGTCCCTCTATCCCTTGCTCTAAAGGCATACAACTCGGTTTTCCTCGTATGCTTCTGGCATACCCTGAGCCTTTGTCTTCAGCTGAAGCCCAGGGTGAGTGCTTGTGAGTGAGTGAATCTGTGTGCAGGTTCTGTTAGAGGTTGCCTGAGTTTTCTAGCAGTCTTCTGTCTCACCTAGAGGGATGGAATCCCCACTGATTTTTTTTTATAGCCAAAAATCAGTGTTGTAGGGTTTCCTCTTCTCAGCACTGGTACTCTAGGCTGGGGAGCCTGATGTGGGTCTGGGATATCATACTTCTCAGGGGGGACTTCTGCAGCTGAACTATCCCTCCTGATTCTCAACTGCTACACGTGAGTCTGCAGCCAGCCCATTTTGCATCTCCTTTCCTCCTACCAGTCTTGATGTGGCTTCTTCCTTGTATCCTTAGTTATAGGACTTCTATCCAGCTAGTTTTAAGATGGTTCTCCACGTTGATTATTTTATAATTTAGTTGTAATTTTGATGTGGCTATGGGAAGAGATGAGCACAACATTCACCTACTCCATCATCTTGACTAGAACCTTAGATATGTTAACTTTTTTATTTTATAATATTATTTAGGTCCCAGAATATTTGTTTTAGAGTTACTTTTTAAAAACATATTTTATTAACTTTTAGAGAGAGGGAGAGGGAGGGAGAAAAAGAGGGAGAGAAACATTGATTGGTTTGCTCTTGCATACCCCCAGCTGAAGACCTGGCTCACAACCCAGGAATGTGCCCTGACTGAGACTCAAACTGGCAACCTCTCAGTTTGCAGGCCAGCACTCAATCCAATGAGCTACAACAGCCAGAACTGGAGTTACTTTTATTTCATTAAAAGATGAAGCAGTGGTCATGTGTTACCATAGAGATGGTATGGCTTACTAAAGTGGTGTGTTGAGAACTGAGCTGGTCAGTTTGGTTAGACACAGAAAAATGAGTCCAATTTCTAGTCTTCAAACACCTCAGAGCTGCCTAAGAGAATTTACATAGCACCTGATACACTAAAACCATAAAAGTAGGCTATACTAACTCTAGATTTGAGGGGATATTTTTTATTATCAGTGTCAATGTCAAAATTAATTTTTATTCAACAAAAATGTCCACCACATTTCATGCAGTGTGATATCTACTGGATATGAAAAGGTCAATAAAATGGGGTTCTTGTTCTCCAAAATCTTACAATCTATGTAGTAAGAAGACAAATACTAACAGAAAATCACAACAAAGCACTATAGGTTCTGGATTTGAAGTTTACAAAGAGTGGTAAATAGGGACAGAAAAAGAGAAAGAGGAGACAGTGAAATAAACTGAATGAGAGGTCCAAGAAGGAAGAGGAAATGAGGATATATGTCACATTATGAATATGAAAGCTCTAAATATACTTAGCAATTCTATGAATCACTGGGTTTATATCTGATTGTTGCCCATAGAGAATTGCCCTGTCATGATGCCCTGGTGCCCTTGCATGCATCCTTTTAGGCAAAGGCATGAACTACAGCTAATCCAAGTCCTATAGGGCTACCTTGTGATTCTCACGAGATACAAGATATTGGAAGGCCCATATAAGCTGCTACAAGGACATCTCCTACTCACAGTCTTATCTTTCCTAGGAGGCTGTCAGGAGACAGTTTCTTAGATATTGGTTGTAAGGAGATAGAAAACTTCCTGTTCTGTGCTCCTCAGAATACAGCTGTGGAATATAAAATCTTTTAACATCTGTCTAGATTTGGCGCCTCAGCAACACAGTACCTCACAACTTGTGCTGTAGTATCTTGGCCCACCTTTTTTTCTGTGTTATCCTTTTTGATGTGTGGGACAAAGATCACAGGTTGATGACTCCTTTGGTTAATCTTCCTTTCACTGTCTATGTAGTACTAAACTGTCTGAATTTATAAGTGGTTCATTTAATCTTTTCTGTTCAAATCTGTCAGGCCTTAACTTTGTCCTTGCCTTCTTTTTATTAGTGAGTTTGGCAAATTCTGTGCCTAATGTGAGTCTGGTAAGTTTATGATGCCCTCTTAGAAAATGTGGGGCTTCATAGACCAGGTTAGGGCAGAAGATAGATTCCCTGGCATCTGGTAGCACACACTGTCCTTTATGTGGCAGGTGAAAGGGGAAGTAGCATCCTCCCACTAAGGGATTACACAGGCCATTTAGGAAATATAACAATGCTCACATTTAGTAGTGCAGCCTTGCTTAAGAAATGACTAAGAAGAGAGGAGTAAGGATTCTCCCAAAGGCTGTGTGAGCCAGGTCAGGGGACAGGACTCCCAGGGATTTGTTTGGAGGTCAAGTAGCTAGAAGTAGGATCAAAACTAGTTGCTCAATTGATGTTTTGTTGTTATTCAAAGTGCATTTGTCGAGGTCCAGTAAATGGCCACTTAAAACCAAAATTAAATGTAATGATATACTTACAGTGCAAGTTGTTCCCTCTATGCCACTCTCTTCCCCTCCAGCTTCCAGCTACAGTGTAAATCCAGAAGTGTCTATGTTAAAACTTGGTGTTCTGTTTTTCTGTAAATATAGGAAAAAGTACCTAATATACTATGGGAAAACTTTCCATAGAGAGATAAAAAAAGTTAAAGTAACTTGTGAGTGAGGTTCAAAATGATTGCGTGTGCATCTATAAAAATGTGTAATTGGTCTGAAATGTGATACATGTTTGAAATTTCAATGTTTATAAGGTATTTAAAAATTCCTGTGGTATTTAAAATTTTCACTCTATAATGATATTTTGTTGGTTGGCAAATTAAATGTTTCATTCTCAGTGGCCTTGGCTGCTCACTAGCAGGAATAACTGATAAGCCCCAACAAAATTCAAGGCCTACTTGCCAAGTAAAGTTTCTTGAAATAATGTCAGCTTTGTTGACTCCTTGTGGAAATTGAAGACAAATTTCTATTTTTTACAAACAAAAAAACCAGCATGTTCCTGGTAGGAAATTTGTAGCTCCTACAAAAGTTGGCCATTTATCTGACAGTAAAAGAGGTTGCATTGCAGGAGACCTTGGCTGCACATGTTTCTGACAGACTGACTCAATTCTGTAAGGTCACAATGCCCTTTCAGAGAAAAGATAGGTGAGACTCCTCAGGTTGACTAGCCAGTTATAGACCAAGACCTTGGTGAGCAAGCAGACCTAGTTACTGAAGTGTTCGGTAACAATAAGGACAACCAGTCCTTTACATTATCCTTGAGAACTCTGATGAGTTGCATTAGTAGTTATAGTTAGAGATAAGAGCAGGGGACACCATAGAGCTAAAAAAGTATTCCATTGTTGTTGTTCAGCCTTCTGAGCCACTGGGAAAATGAAATTATTACCCTCTAATGTGTGACCATAACCACAGAGAAGCACTCCCTAGTAATTAAGAGTAATTGTTTACTGAGAGATATGCTAAATTCCACTCTTACAATGACCAGGAGATGTGGGAAATTAGCAAAAGCCAATGAGAGTATAGAGGCTTGGCCACTCTAAGTAGCGGATAAGGGATCCATACTAGTTTTCACAGATGAGAAGGAGTGGAAATCACTGTTACCTAAACACCAACTCCATGCTCCCAGCAATCATTTCCACATGCGTTTTGGCTGATGCCATAAGCATGGAAAACTAACATGTAAAGACCAGTCATGATTTGTTGTAGTGGGTCCTTGCATTCATAATAAAACAGTGGTCTATCTGAGATGAGTTTCTGTCATCTGATAAACACATGAATGAGAACAAGGAAAGCTATAACTTCTCTTAGGTCCATTGTAACTTCAGCTTGAATTTGTGATGGAGAACATGAGCACTCAGATGATGAGATAGACATACAGGGTCAGATTGATTGGTTTACTAAATTGTTACTACCTTCCTATCAGGGATAAGATCTTCTCTTGTTCTCCAGAGATAGCCTCCAGATCCTGTCCAACAAATTGTCAGAATGGAAGCCTGGACACAGAACTGGGAAAATTTACTTCAGGTTAATGAGGAGGAAAAAAACACAATGTAATTTCTAGACCATAGGACCATGTAATCCTGGCTATTATGCCAGGGGGAGGGGTTCCAAAGAAGAGATTGATAATTTTCCCCTTGTCTTAGTCTGCTGAGGCTACTAAAACAACATGCCATAGATTGGGTGGCTTAAACAACAGAAATTTGTTTCTTATAGTCTGGAAGCTGGGAAGTCCAAGATCAAAGTGCTAGCATATTCAGAGTCTGGTAAGAGCTTGTTTCCTGGTTTATAGACAGCTGTCTTCTTGCTATGTCTTCACATCATGAAAGTGTCAAGGGAATTCTATGGGGTCTCTTTTCTAAGGGCACTAGTTGCATTCATGAGGGCTCTATTCTTATGACCTAACCACCTCCCCAAATGTCCACCTCCAAATAACATCACACTTGGAGGTAAAGATTTCAACATATGAATTTCTAGGGGATATAACTATTCAGTTCATTGCACCCATGAAGAAAACTCTATCAGACCAGGAGAGAATTACAAAATTTAAAGATCTTGACTGTAGCAGGGAAGAATTGGTGGCCAGCTTTGGCATCTACTGTGTACAAGTAGAATGATCAAGAGGACCTTGCTGAAGTTTTTGCTATTGAAATTAGTCTTGGAACTGTTAACGGAGCAGACTGAGGCCTGTCCATGTGTTGCCTTGGTGTAAGACCCAACAATTAATGCTGGAAGGAGCAAGTCTTTATTTACAACATTCCAACCTTGGGAGAGTTTAGAGCACCTCATCTCAGAGCTTTCCTTTCCCACAAGACCCAGCACTTCCCATGCTCCCCAGCAGGCTGTAAGCCAGAAAGCCCAAAAGTAGTTCTCTATTTTCTCATCTTAAACCAGCTGCACAAATAGTTCTCCAGTCCCTCTGAAAGGTAACAAAGTTGCCATCCTCTTACAGCCTCTCTCTCCTTCAGGATCTGGGGTACATTACCAGCAGTCTACATTTAGCAGCCCAGGAAAGCATGTGCTGTGTTACTCTGGATCATAGTGAAACTCAGGAAAGGCACAGGTCTTAAAAGTCCGGGTAAAATTCAGGTGTAGCAGGACAGGATCTTTCAAGGAAGTCCTTTTCAGCTCTGAACTCAGCTGGAGCAGGAACGGTCACAGCAGCAGCATCTCCTTTATTAGTCCAGGCCGCATGGCCTCCTTCCACCTATAAACTACATAGCTGCTTGTTTACTTCTCTCTTCTCACTGCTCTCTTTCAAACTGCATGGCAAAAGTTCTTTTAGTACAGATAGCATGTCTCTTCCCTCACTACTACTCCCTGTATGGCCAAGAGCAGAGAGAGAGAGAAAGAGCGGGAGTGAGAGAGCCTCATGGCTATTACTTCACCCCTTCTTCTTGGCTCTTCTACTCTCTTCCAAGCTACATGGCTAAGAGCAAGGATTTAAAACTTGAGTTTTAAATCCTGTCCTGGAACTTCCTCAGTAACCCCATTTCCAACTCCTCTCACAGAGGGTTACGTCTACCTGTCTTCTGCCTTTCTCCATCTGCCATTGTTAGTCTGGGAAGGTGTGGTCCCATGACACAGAGTGAATGACCTTCCTGCCTTCTCCTACTGGCTGCTGTAATGGGGAACTGCCTCCCAGCTCAATGCATATACTATAAGCTCTCTGGCTCCTCGATGTCTTAAACTCATGCCCATGTCCCTTGCAGATGTGGCTGGCTCAACTATTTATCATAACTATGAAGCTAGCCAAGTTGCCAAAGATATGCAAAATCTCTCAATTGCTGTGCTCTGCTTCTCTCTCCTCCATGCAACAGCTGTGGAGGTTTTGGGGACTTTTTTCTTACCCCTGCTCTACCCCTATTACAATACAACACCTTCAACATTACTTCCCTATGCAGACATTTCCCTCTTCAAGAAAACAAAGGACTAGGACTAAGGCTGAGATCCTTTCTTCCTTAAGAGGGATTGAAGTCCTTGTGTACTGGTCAAGGTATGTTGGAGACTTAGCAGCAACCAAGGTTGCCAAACGTTTTCAACTCTTTTGGACACTGGCACACAAGCCACTGTGGTGCTGGGTAGCACCCATAGATATGGCCAGTATGATATGCCAAATTATGCCCTCCCCAAAGATGTTCACCTGCTAACACCTAGAACCTATGAATATGGACTGAGTTCATTATTCTGATTGAGGGATTCTCTTTTAAAAATTAAATAAGAATACTTATTTATTTATATAACTTGATTGGGGTGATATTGGTTAATAAAATTATGCAGGTTTCAGGTGTACAATTCTGTAATGCATTATCTGTATATTGTATTGTGTGTTTACCACCCGAAGTCAAGTCACACTGAAGGGTTCCGATGTGCAATGTTGAACATTGCTGATGCATTCTGCTGGACCTATGTGATGAAAGCTAGTTTGCCTTCGTGTGTGGGTCCAATTAAAATATGTGTGTAATGTGCTGCCACAAGGCGATCTAGACTGCCTTAGATAGATGATACCATATGTGAGTAACGAGAGCTGGAGGATTAGCTCTAACAAGAATCAGTGGCCAGAAACTCAAGTACTGTTTTTGGTAACCATGTGGGCTGATGCCCAGAAAACAATCACTGAGATTGATAAAGAAAAGCTGATGACCTTAAAAAATCCAGCAAACAAAAAGGGGGTACAACATCTGATAGACTTGCTCTGTATTTTAGGTACATCATACCTCACATGAAGACCTGCTCAGCCCGTTACATAAGATCATTCAAAAGTAGCCATTTTGCCCTGGCTGGTATGGCTCAGTGGATTGAGTGCCAGCCTGTGAACCAAAGTGTCACCAGTTCAATTCCCAGTTAGGGAACGTGCCTGAGTTGTGGGTCAGGTCCTCAGCAGGGGGTGTGCAAGAAGCAAACACACATTGATGTTTCTTTCTCTTTCTCCCACCCTTCCCCTCTCTCTATAAACAAACAAACAAACAAACAAATAAATAAAATCTTTTAAAAATTGGAGCCATCTTTAAATGTGGCCCTGACAAACAACAGGCCCTAGAAACTACCTAGCAAGCTATATAAACTTCCACTTGGCTCTAAGGAGCCCTTTCAGCTACAAGTGTCAGTAATTGAGAGTTATGCAGACTGGAGCTTGTGACAAAAAATACCTGGCCACCAGGCAGCAGGTAACTACCTGGTATACCCCATTTGAGTGACTATTACTGCCTTGTTATTAGGTGCTGATAGAGTCTGAGAGACTACAGCAGTGTGGTGATACCCTTATACTCCTACCAGGGGATGGATCAGAAATGAGAACACCAACAAAATGGATATTACTCAACAAGCATTCATTATTAGGTGAATGTGATATGTTCAGGGAAAAAATAAGCTAGGTATTAGGGAGTGTCACAGTTGTGTGAAAAACTGACTGGTCACTTTCCAGATGAGACTGTCTTACATATGTGGTCTATGCTAGCACCTTGGTTTTATTGGGTACTCTAGTACACTTAAGGTTTCTGAGGATACCTGACCTGGTTAACAGATGGGCCAGCTAAGTTCAAGGCCAATTTGGTTTACTGGGCCACTGCTGCTGTGCAGTCACAAAGAAAACTGTGTACTATAACAGCACATGGAAAAAGAACTTTGTTCAATAGTGTATTTCCATGGTGTTTGTCCTGGAAAACAATCTTCAAAATGTACCCTGTTACCTGTTCATTGACTCATGGACAAAGGCCAGTGGGCAGGCAGGGTGGTACCTGGCAGTGGAAAGACTAGATGATCAAGTCTCATCCTCTGTAGGGACAAACATTATATGGCAGCAACTTGCACAAGACCCACAACCCCTGTCCGTGGCCCCCATGCATATAACTATATAACCATATAACTCCCCCATTTGGCCTATGCAGAGGACAGATGGACCTTAGAGAATGACAGTGGATGGTTATAAGCTTAACCAGGTGGTGACTTCAATTGCAGTTCAGTTCTTCTGGAGTGTGGCACCTGTTCATGGATCACATGATGTACCTCACTGTTAGGGGCCTGCTGAGACTTGATTATAGTTATAGGTCTAGAAGCAAGGAGGGATGCTTCAGGATAATCAGAGTCTTTCATGGAAACTGCCTTGGGTGAAGCCATTATAGTTTATTTAGGCCATGCAGGGCTAATCCCCTCAGTTTGGGATGGAAGGGTCAGGAACACTGGGAGTGGGAAAGCTGTTACCATTGAAGGTGAGGAGTCCACTGCAGTTGTAGATGGGGAGGCTGCTTTCATTGGTAAAGCAGACTTACCAGAATTTAAGGGCTTTACAACCCAATTTTATCAAGGTCTCACCATAAGTTTCCACTCTGATGTATAAGATCCCATTCTTTTCTGTCCAATGTCCCCAGTTTAACAGTAAACACCCCAGTAGGCTGAGAGTTCTATTCATGTTATAATTTACCTAATCACTGGATGAGATTTTGTGTTTGTTTTTTAGCAATGTCAGCCCTACAGTTGCAGTAGATAGTGCTCTTTTTTTGGAGCATGCCTAGAAGGTTTCAGATAATTTACATGTTGCTCGAACTGTGAATTCAAATCCATTAAACCTACCCTTTTGCTTCACCACTTTTTCTAGTGACATTAGGAACAATCAATCAACCTTATTATATTCACACATTTTCAAAAAATGCCTAAAAATATCACATGAACAGTCACCCAGCTCCTTGCTTCTTATAAGTGGTTGATTAGGAATATACAATACATATATTTTGCATAACTGTATTGCCAGATCATGCAATAATCTACTGGTGTACTCTTTACTACTAGAAGTGGTCATTAGCATATTTAAATTCAGTAACTGTAGAGAGCTAACTCCATAAACTCTGGACCAATTCGGAAAATTCATTCTTAACAACTATTCATTTCGAACCACTCTCAGTACCAAAATCTGCATTAGTCGGGATTCTCCAGAGAAAGAGACCAATAGGACATCAAATCATTCATTCATTCATTCATTTATTATGAAATATTGGCTCAAGTGATAATGGAAGCTAAGAAAATCCACAATCTGCCATGTGGATCTAGAGTCCTGGGACACATCTGAAGGCCTAAATACCACGGGGAACTGATGGTGCAAGTCTCAGTCTGGGGGCAGGAAAAGTCTGATGTCCCAGTTCAACCAGAAAGATACAGAGGGGATGAATTCTCCCTTCTGTGTTTTTATCTATTTAGGCCCTCAACAGATTGGATGATGTGCACACACATTGGGGAAGGCAATATGTTCTACTTAGTCTAACAATTCAAAGGTTAATCTCACTCAGAAATATCCTCACAGATACACCCAGAGATAATATTTAGCCAATTATCTGGGTACCCTGTGATCCAGTCAAGTTGACACATAGAATTAACCATCACACTGATAAAATTTGCAGTACCATAAAGGAACACCTAGATACAGCATCTGTCCAGATATATTATCACACAGAGTACTATAACTTATCTACAATTCAGGACGTGACCCAAAAATCAAGGCTTAGTAATCCCAGAACACAAAGGCAAGAAGTCTGGCAAAAGTCTGGAACCCAGACTGCCAGCTACACAGTTGAGTGTCAAAGAGAGCTTTGGGAACATAGCCAGTCCTGGCAAATAAACTATATAGCTCCCCTCCACTCCCCTTGAGAGTGTTGCTGGGCATTGACTTCATAGATACCTTTTCAGGGTATAGCATTGCCATTCCCATCCACTTAGCAAATGGGGACCATACTATTTAATGCTTGTTAGATAGATGTTACATATTTTGATTCTTTAAACATGTGATTAGAAATTGCTACTGTCTTTATACTGAAAAATGACAAACAGTAGGCAGATTATATAGACATTCTCTGGAGTTTTTAAACCCCATATCACCCCCTGGCAGTAGTGGGTTGAAAGGTAAAATGGATTTGCAATGGAGAAAATAAACAAGGTAACTGGACTTGGGTGGTGTGGCTCAGTGAATTGAATGCCAGCCTGCAAACCAAAGGGTCACCAGTTCAGTTCCCAGTCAGGGTACGTGTCTGGGTTGTGGGCCACGTCCCCAGTAGGGGGCACTCAAGAGGTAATCACACATTGATGTTTCTCTCCCTTTCTCTTTCCCTTCTCCTCTCTAAAAATAAATTAATAAAATCTTTTAAAAACGATAACTGGAAGACCAAGGCTCATATTCCAGTAAAACACCTAAGACAGGCAGTTTGGGCTCTAAATATGGTCATTTCTCAGAAGGATGCCTCCCATTTAAATAAAAATGCCTAATTATGAGACCAGGGAGGTGAAAGAAGGCCCATACTGGCCATAAGAAAATCCAAACCACATTTTCACTCTTCTTGCTCTGTTGTTTCCACTCCTACATCTATTCCTGGGAAATCAAGCTACTAGAACTTGCAGGAAGCAAGAAGATGTAGGGGTGGGAGACTCTAACCTGATGCTTCTTTGTTTGTCTGTCTATGCTTGCTGGATTTGGGCAATTTTTGGATATTGATAATAGTAATCATAAACATGAGGTGATAATGCCTCAGATGGTCCTGACATGGCCCACATGTCAAGGAATGGGAGATAATCTCAGATGGCACAAGAAATATAAAGAAGAAATTTTCAAACCACATAGGTATGAGATCAGGGTTTAGGTAAGACATTGGTACAGTTAGAAAAAATGGTGCAGTAATTGCTGCAGGAAGAGGTCATGCCAATAATGTGAAATATAATAACAACCCTGGCTCATGGGGAGGGAAGATCTTTGACCCCGGGTGGTCAAGTGTGGAAGGAGAGACCTTAATTTCTCTCTCCTTCTCAGTTCTTACCCACAACACATCTGGCTAATACAGACTACCGCTATCATTCATAACTTAATTGCTGACCAAGAAAGAATCTTAATCTAAGATCTCTCAGAACCCCCCCCCCACATCTACTAACTCTAGAAAGAACAGCCTTCACTTGAAATAAAGAACAAGATGAACATTCTGGACCCTGATATGACTCCCTTTAATGCTATACTGTTATTGTTGGCTCTTTTCTATGACTTTACATATTTTACTGGCCAAGGACTCCTTTCCAGATGGGTTCAATTACCCCACTAGGAGTTTTTGTCATGATCACTCTTGCTCAATGTTGTCTAAGTTAAACAGAGCAGATTTGGTATAAACCTCTATAAGTACAATTAATTGAAATATCTTATTTGGTGGTATAATGAAGAGTCTGGCCCCATTTTTTATATTTCTGTTAACTGCTGACAGCTGTTAAACCTCACCCCTTCCTCTTCATTTGCCCACATTTAGGCAAGCTGATAAGAAACCTGAGTGCACCCTCCATTGGAGCTGATGGCAATTTCAAATCATGTAAACTCCTGTTCATACATAGGGATTCTCACCCAGGCCCCATCCCCTAACCACAATAAAAACCCCAAGCCAATCTCCTTTCTTTGCCTTCTCAGGATATTTTCAGACCTGATTGGGAAGCCTGCCTACCCTTCCTCAAAAATCCTCATTATGTGAGTAATAAACTTTTGAATACTTTCTTGGCATGTATGCAGCATTGTCTCAACCTAATTTTAGGTGGGAGTTCATCCTGTGTTTCAGGGTGGCCACAACTATTGGCAATGTGAGCAGGACAGTCTAGATGATGGCCAACGCCACTGGTGGTCTTTTTTCTTCTGCCTTGATTTGCTAACTGGCTCTGCTGTCTGATGGAAAGTATACAATATGAGGTATTGTTCTTTGTGTTGCATTTGCTAAGTTCCACCTAGTTTTTATTATAGATTTCACCAAAGTAAGTTGGAAGTTTTGATATGTAATTGGCATTTAGGGACTGGAATATGGGATTGATACTCTTCTTAAAGTAGCCTATCATTTGTCTTGGCCCAGACCCATCTATGTGTCTTAGAATGAACAATGTGTCTCAGATACGGAATAAACTGTGACTGACACTATAGGTTCAAGGGAATAACTTTAACCCTCTGCCTAAATGGCTATGTATCTCAACCAGGCATTTGTTTCCAATTTTCTAGAGCCCTCAGGGAAAAAAAACTATACCATGTACAATATGCAATATATGGATTTGTCAGGTGGTCACTTGTGTGGAGGAAGAACAGTCACTATTTGAAGATCAGTTGTTGTCCAAAGATTTGAATTGTTGAGGTCCATAACCCTAAAGATGGATGGCTTACTAGGACTTCACAAAATGCTTTTGTTCCTGTTGCTGCATATGCCTATCACCAAAAAGATCCTGATCCTGGGGATAAGATGAAAAGAAAAAGTCAATGACACTCCTGTAGCATAACAAGAGATTAATTCAAACCCAACTTAAGCCCAAGGTCCTTAAACCCTAAAAAGCAAATGTTACTATATGGGAGACCCTTAACCCTAATGATAACAATATGAGTCTCTGTGGAAAAAGAAATTTCTAAATAAATAGGGTAGGGAGAATACCACCAAGATATGGAGAGAGAGAAGGAGAGGAGAGGAGAGGAGAGGAGAGGAGAGGAGAATGAACCTGATATAGGTGAAGAAAAAAATATGAGACAAAGGTCCAGAATTTGACCCTATTGGAAACCTAACATTTACTAAATGAATCCACACAAGTAAAAGGTAAAGGGGCACTAACTGGCTTTTGCACCTCTGCAGCATAGGTACGAATTGACTTTAACAACTGTTGAACAGCACAATTGGCAAAAGTTCATGACCTCAATTGATTCTGGGGCTCAAATTGCAGTTATACTGGGGGATCTCACTAAATTTATACATAGTGTCGTGGATAATTTTGTGTCAACTTGCAGGTTGTTTTTGCATGAAATTAACATATAAATCAGTAAACTTTGAGGAAGCAGACTTTCCCCCATAATGTGAGTGGGCCTCATCCAACCAACTGAGACCTGAATGGAACAAGGAGACTCTATTGCTTTGAACAAGAGGGAATTCTCCAGCAGACTGTTGTTCAACTTCATCTGCACCATCACACCATCAGCTTCCCTGGGTCTCCGACCTACTGGCCCATAGTGCAAAGTTTGGACTCTATAATCTTGTGATCAGATTCCTTATAATAAATATCTATATCTAGATATCTCTATCTCTATCTCTATCTCTATATAAACATGGTTCTGTTTGTCTGGAGAACCATGATTAATACAGATTTTGACATTGAGTGGTTCTAGAAGAACATAATCTCAAACATGAATCTTCTGAATTAGTTCTGAGGTTTCTGAAATTGGCTTTCTAATCTGATTATATTTAAAGGTATTAATGACTATTTCCTGGAGCAAAGAGAGCACTGATAGTCCATGACATAATCTCACAATAGAGATAAGCAAAATATCAACAGTGGATACTTCTAATAAAACACTAATAAGAAGCAAAGGACTAGATGAACATGCATATGACACTGTCAATTTTTTTATCAAACTAACAAGTATAATAATATTGGTTGGCTGCTCCTGATATTGCTGGACAAAGTAGGGAAGGAAAAGAATGAGTTTAAGAGTTAAAATTCCCAGCTCAAGCATCACATATATGACCTGAAATCTTCTACTTCTGCCCTAAATAAAACCTTATTTCATGCAGCCACAGGGCTGAGATTACTGAAAACCAAACCCACAACATCATTCTGTGAGTGGCTGTATAGCAACACAAGTTGAACTCCCAGCCTCACAGGGTGTCTACTGCTAAAATGAGGACATTGATGGGGAAAGAATAGAATCCTGAAAGTTGGAATGGGCACGTGTCAGTAGATTCTGATGAAGCTGGGAATATTGAGACCCTAAATTCTGATGAGTTTTCTTTGCCAGTAGAAGTAGCTGCTCTACTTCTGTCTGAGGAGATTAACTCTGAATTGCCTAAGGAAATAGTAATTGCCTCTCTGGAGGCAGTTATAACACAAGACATTGCTGATTCTTCTCTTCAAGACCTTCCCTCATCAGTCCCCTTTGCTTCTAGACCTATAATTAGACTCAAGTCCCAGCAGGCCCCTAAAGATGAGATACAAAGCATGACAGGAGGAGCTTTGCTGCACCCCAAAAGAACTACTTGAGTTTTCTAATTTATATAAGCAGAAATCTGGGAAACATATGTGGGAATGTATATTGAGCATGTGGGATAATGGTGAAAGGAGCCCAAAGTTGGGTCTGGCAAAATTTATTGCTATGAGCTCACTAAGCAGAGATTCTGCATTTAACATTACTGTTTGAGGAGTTAGAAAGGACTCTAAAAGTTAGTTTGGTTTTTTGGCTGAGACATGGACCAAAAGGTGGCCCACAGTGAATGAACTAGAAATTCTGAACCTGCCTTGATTTAATTTAGAGGAAAGCATTCAAAGGCTTAGGGAGACTGAAATGTTAGAGTCATTTAAGATCTACTCACCCACACTGGAGGGTCTTGAAGCCACTTTCACCAATACTGTGAGAAATGAATTTGTGAAGGGAGCCGAAGCATCCTGGAAGAAAAGAGCTCTATGATTGCTCTTCTCTATAAGCCAGACTTCACACTAACAACTGTGGTCACTGAATTGGGAAACCTAAATCCAGTGAGAGTAATTGGATCCAGGGGCCAATGTGGTGCCAATCATCTACCAAAGGTAAAATGGATGTGGTTACTGTAATTGAGAGCAGAATCAAAAAGCGGTCAGAATAGTCTGACTCATGCAGACCTATGGGATTGGCTAGTTGAGCATTGTGTTCCTACTAGTGAAATTGATAGGAGACCACTAAATTCTTAATTGATTTGTATAAGAAGAATTGTTCCAGCCAAGTGAACAAAAGTCTAATCTGGATCATAAAAACAGAAGGTTGTGCCCCCTCAATCAATTCCTAGTTTACATGTTTAGAACCCCTTGAATGAAAGGGAGACTGAGTACCCTTGAGAAAGTGCCCTGGTACACTACCGAAAATTTGTGTTAATCTTTCTCCCACCCTTCCCCACATACCTACAGTCCTTTATTAGGGTAACTCTGCATTGGAGAAAAGGAAATATTCAAAATTTTCAGGAACTACTGGACACTGGTTGTGCACTGACACTAATTCCAAGATGGCTCTGTATCTCACCTGCCAGAGTAGGGACTTAAGCGTATCAAGTGATCAGTAGAATTTTAGCTCAGATCTGTCTTACAGTGGGGCCAATGGGCCCCCAAACCCATCCTGTTGTTATTTTCCCAGTTTTGGAACAAATAACTAAAATAGATGTGCTCTGCAGTTAGCAGAATCCCCACATTGTTTTCCTGACCTGTGGAGAGGGCTATTATGGTGATATGGGCCAAGTGGAAGCCACTAGAACTGCCTCTACCCAGGAAAATAGTAAGGCAAGAACAATACTGCATTCCCAGAGGGATTACAGAGTTTAGTGCCACCATCAAGGGCTTGAAGGATGCATGGGTGGTGATTCCCACAACATCCCTCTTCAATTTGCCTATTTGACCTGTGCAGAAGTCCCACAGATGACTCTTGGAGAATGGCAGTTGGTTATTGTAAGCTTAATCAGGTAGTGACTCCAATAGCAGCTGTGTACCAGATGTGGTTTCATTGTCTGAGCAAAGTAATGGGTATGCTACTGTTGATCTGGCCTTTTTGTTCATAGATGTCTATAAGCTTCTTCCGAAGCAGGTCACTTTAGCTGGAAAGGCCAGCAATATACCTTCACTGTCCTACTTCAGGACTATATTAACTCTTTAGCTCTATTTGTAATTTAGTTATTTTGGATCTTGTTCACCTTTCTCTTCCACAAGGTATTATATTGGTCCATTATACTGACATTGTGTTTATTGGACCTAGTGAGCAAGATGTTGCAACTACCATAGACTTAGTGGTAAGACATTTATGTGCCAAAGGGTGGGAAATAAATCTGACAAAAATTAAAGGGCCTTCTACATCAGTGAAATTTCTAGGGGCCCAGTGGTATAGGGCATGTTGAAATGTCTTCTAAGGTGAAGGATAACATATTGCATCTGGCCCAACCTATATCCAAAAAGAGGCACCACACCTAGTGAGCCTCTTTGGATTTTGGAGGCAGCATATTCCTCATTTGAGCATGTTACTCTGACCCATTTTCTGAAGAACCCCAAAAGCTGCTATTTTTGAGTGGAGCCAAGAATAAGGGAAGGCTCTGCAATAGATTCTTCAATAGAAAGAAGGCTGTTGTGCAAGCTATTTTGCTACACTTGGGCCATATGATCTAGCAGATCCAATGGTGATTAAAGTGTCAGTAACAGATAGGGATGTTGTTTGGAGCTTTTGGCAAGGCCCCTCTAGATGAATCATAGCACAGGCCCTTAAAAATAAGAAATAGCTGTTGGCCTGCTATTGAGCCTTAGTAAAGAGTGAATGTTTAATCATGGACCACCAAGTCACCATGCAACCTGAGCTACAACACACAAAGTTCAGTGTGCAGGGCAATATTCCATTATGAAATAAAAATGGTATGTACATGATCAGGCATAAGCAGGCACTGAAGGCACAAGTAAGTTCTATAAAAAGTGGGCCAAATGCCCATGGTCCTTACTCCTGCTACACTGCTTTCTCTCTCCCAGCCTGCACCTATGCCTTAATGGGAAGTTTCTTTAATCAGTTGACAAAGATAATACTCAGACCTGCTTTACTGCTGCTTCTGCAGGATATACAGGCACACCTGAAAGTGTACAGCTGTAGCACTATAGCTCCTAAATGATAGTTGTAAAGGGAAATTCTTCCAGTGGGTAGAACTTTGAGCAGTGTACCTGGTTGTTCACTTTTCTTGGAAGGAAAAATAGCTAGATATCTGATTATATACCAATTCATGGGCTGTGGCCAATGGTTTGGCTGACTGGTTAAGGGACCTAGAAGAAGCATGATTGGAAAATTGGTGACAAGGAAGTTATGGGACAGGTTATAGGCAAAAACATGAGGATATTTATGTCTTGTGTGAATTCTTACCAAAGGATGACATTAACAAAGGAGAATTTTAATAATCAAGTGGATAGGATGACCCTTTCTGTGGATACCAGTCAGCCTTTCCCCACAGTCACCCTGTCATCATCCAATGGGCTTATGAACAAAGGTAGCCATGGTGGCAGGAATAGAGGTTATGCATGGACTCCACAACATGAAGTTCCATTTACCAAGGCTAACCTGGCTATGGCCACTGCTGAGTGCCCCATCTAGCAGCAGCAAAAACTGACAATGGGTTCCTGGTATGACACCATTCCCCATGGTGATCATTCAGCTACTTTGTGGGAGGTTAATTCCATTGAACAGCTTCCATTATGGTTTAATTCTTATTGGTATAGATACTTACTCTGGATACAGACTTCTTTCTCTGCATGCAGCATTTCTTCCAAACCCCCCATCCATGGACTTACACAATGCCTTATCACGATCATGGTATTCCATATAACATTTCTTCTGATCAAGAAACTCAAGTGCAGCAATGGATCCATGCTTGTGGAATTCACTGGTTTATCATGGTCCCCACCATCTTAAACCAACTGGCTTGATAGAACTGTGAAATGGCCTTTTGAAGACTCAGTTACAGTGCCAGTGAGGTGGCAATAACTTGCAGGGCTGGGCAAGATTCTCCAGGAGGCTGTATATGTTCTATATGAGAATCCACAATATGGTGCTGTTTCTCCCATAACCAGGACTTGTGGATTCAGAAGTCAAGGGGTGGAAATGATACCAGCACTGTTCACTATTACACCTAAAATGCACTAGCAGTATTTTTGCTTCCTGTTCCCATGATCTTATGCTCTGCTTGCCTACAGGTCTTAGTTCCAATGGGAGGATTGCTTCTTTCTGCAAGAGACACAACAATAATTCCATTGAACTGGAAGTTAAGACTGCAACCTGTCCATTTTGGACTTCTTACTCCTCTGACTCAATAGGCAAAGAAGGGAGTTACTGTGCTGGTGGGGGTGATTAATCCTGACTACCAAGGGGAATTTGGACTGGTTACTCCACAATGGACAGAAGAAAGAGTGTGTCTGGAATACAGGAGATCCCTTAGGGCATCTTTTAGTATTACAATGCCCTTGATTAAAGTCAATGGAAAACTACAACAAACTACAACAACTTAATTCAGGCAGGACTACTAATGGTCCAGACCCTTCAGAAACGAAGGTTTGGGTCACCCCAACAGTTAAAGAACAACAACCAGCTGAGGTGCTTATTAAAGGCAAAGAGAATGTGAAATAAGCAGAGAAAGAAAGTATTTATGAATACCAACTGTGACCATGTGATCAGTAATAGAAATGAGGACTAGAGTTATTATAAATATGTGTGTGTGTATATACATATATACATATATATATATATATATATATATATATATCTTCATTTTTTCTTCCATTTGTTAACTCCTTATCATGGAAGGTAAGATGTATTCACTTTATATCATTGCGTTTAAATTTTGTTAACTTTACATCATAGTATTTAAGTTATGGGGTATCAAGGAGAAGAGAAAACATCATTTAAGGACTTTGCATCCTCTTCTGTGGAATGGGTTAATGTGTTTTTGGTTGTACTCAAGATAGTTGTATCATGTTAGGTGGAAGGATGACTTTATTATCATTTTCATTTGGAGATTAAGTATGGTTAAATAAGATGTGTATGGATTCCAAGTTGACAAGTGGTAGAGTTATGATGGTTAATTTTATGTGTCAAGTTGGAGGGTATTTTTAGATGAGATGAACATTTCAGTTACTGAAATTTGTGTAAGAAGATGCCCTCCATGATATGAGTGGGCCACATCCATCAGTTGAAGTCTGAATAGAACAACAAGACCGACCCTTCCCCACCCCTCCAACAATAGAAAATTCTCCAGCAGACCACCTTTGGATTTCATAATGTACCATCAGTTCTTCAGGGTCTCTGTTTTGCCAACCTTCAGTCTGGAACTGCACCATTGGCTGTCCTTCATCTCCAGGCTGCCAGGCACACTGCAGATTTGGGATTCAAAAGTCTCTATAATGTGTGAGCCAACTCTAAATCTCCTTCTAAATGTATAAACACCTTATGGGTTGTTTCTCTGCAGAAACCTGAATAGTGAAACATGGTAACCCCTATGATCTCAGGGTAGTTATTGAATATTACATAGAGAACAAACAGGTATGCCTTACCTTAATTATCATAATTATTGCCTTGACTAAGTTCCCCAGGGTCATAGCATCCATTGTCCTAAATTAACTGATAGTGGACATGGACTCAGTAAATAATAGATCAAAATTAAATTAAATCTTTGGCAAGTACAATATAAAGTGGCTTGAAGAAATGGGACCTCATGGACATCCTCCACACCTTTATCTAGGTAATACAGCCCAATATAAATTAAAACAGACATTTAAAGGATTGAAACCCATTATATAAGACCTATTTAGAGAAGGGGTGATTGTTATTCTCACTACTTCTTCATTTAACAGCCCAATTTGGCCTGTTCTTTAACCTGGAAAGAATGAGTGGGACTTCATAATGGGTTACCTCAGTGTTAATGCTATGGTCCCACTCATTATGATTCCCAAAATTAATATTATGGAAATTATTGACTCCATCCAATTAGCAATTAGAGATGCCAATCTTTGACATTGTCAGGAAACTGCTACTGACCCTCTGAGCACCTACATTAAGACAAGCCCAACACCTTTTAAGCCCTTTTGAGTTCTGGAGGCAATATTCCTCAATTACAAATTACTTTAGCCCATTTATGCTGTTACTTGTAGATAAGCCTATCTTTAATGGATTCCCCCCAATAAAAGGTTCTAGGAATTTGTTCACATTGTAATACCATTAGTGTTACTCCTATTAGTGTCCCCCAGAAATTCCTTCACTGTAGAGGCTTAGCAACTTCCTCTCATTCCTCTTGGAGTCTCAGGACCACCTATGGTGGCATAAGTTGTCAATGGCCTCTGATGCAAGAAACTGCCCTACTAGGCCCCATGCTATACAGGCATACCATGAAGATATTGTGGGTTTGGTTCCAGACCACGAAATAAAGTGAGTATTGCAATAAAGCAAGTTGTAATCTTTTTGCTGGTGAAGCGTCTTGTTTTCAATTTGTAAAAAACATATCTGTAAAGTT
The DNA here is from genome assembly GCA_004027475.1 of Anoura caudifer. Lineage (NCBI taxonomy): Eukaryota > Metazoa > Chordata > Mammalia > Chiroptera > Phyllostomidae > Anoura > Anoura caudifer. Next base: position 8,003 of record PVKU01011190.1, on the reverse strand, counting down.
CAATCAAGTGAAGCACAATAAAATGAGGTATGCCTGTATGGCATTAGAGTGGCATTTGCTGGCTACATACTGGGTTCTCCTGGAAATAGAGGCTCTCTCAGGTCCTGCACTTGTGATCCCCCATATTAAGCTAATTATACCTTGGGCCTTGGGAAGAAGCACCCTATAAACTCATCACAGTCATCAAAAACTCTTTGCTATAGTATAGAGAAAAACCTGGGTACTCTGTCATATTACATTTGCAGGTGGGGATGGCCTTCCCTGTCTCTAGCCCCTTATCAGATGATATGGGATAGGTATCCCATGACTATCTAGGGACACTCTTGGGATCAACTGAGTGGAGAGCAGTGGTAATTTGTATACATGATGAGTACATCGCCATAATCATGATTATTGCTGTTTTTCATCCCTTAACTGTTATATCTTGGATAAAGTATTAAACCCAAGGTACAATTGTCCAAACTTCAGGCAGTCATCTTACCACTGGATGCCCTGGCTAATGATTGGATCCCTCTGCAACTTTTAGACCCTAGATCATTGCCCATGGCCTGGTTATCTTGTTTGCCCAATGGCAGCAACATAAATTCCTTACCCAAGATTGTCCCTTTTCAGGTAAAGACTCTGAGAATCTCTTGCCTCACAAATAAGAAAATAGAAATGATCACATATGCCTCTACATACACTCAAGCTACAATACAGGCCTCATCAAGATAGTTCTTATCCCCTTCAGAGTTCCAGACATTGTTAATTGCAATGAAGGCATTCATTTCACTTCTGAGAATACACAATGCTGGGCAAGTCATTTGATGGAATTTTCACCTTCCTTGCAGACTTCAGGCTACAGACCTCACAGAGTGCCTTAATGGCTTATTAAACCTGTTCAAATTCAATTAAAGAAATACTGTACATTTTAGCCATCAGACACCAGGGATGAATTGTGATAGTCTGTCTCCAGCTTTCTTTTTGATGTTTGACTGCTGACAGTTTTTAAGCCTCACCTCTTACTCTTCCCCTTTGGCTCTACATCTGGGTAAGCTAATAAAAACCCTGAGTGATCTCTCCTTTGGTGCCAGAGGGAGTTTCAAACCATGCAAGCCTCTGACTGTGCATTGCAACCCCACCCTTAATCACAATAAAAATCCAAGCCAGTTTCTTTTTCTTGCTCTCTCAGGAATTTTAAAACAGCTTTGAAAATTTGTCCTGCTCTCCCCATAAAGCCTCGTTATGTGAGTAATAAATCTTTGAATATCCTCTTGGTGTGTGAGTGGCATCAGTCTTAACATCTGAACAAAATTTTGGATGGGGTCTATTGTGTATCTTCAGAGTGGCCACAACCAGTAGCCTGTGTTTACAGAAATAATTTCTAGCTGGGTATGTAACAGGAAAGTGGAGTTGTAGGAAAATGGCTCTTCCATGATGGCCTGGGGCCCTTGCAGGTATCACATAAGCTGGAACTGCAGTTAAGCTGAATCTTGGTTAAATGCCTTGTGATATTCCAGAACATAAGAAGATGGCAGGCTGTAAGGAGCTGCTACAAAGGCCATCTCCCACACACCTCTATATTACCCCTGAGAGGTTGTCATGAGACAGTTTCTCATCACCTATGTTTCTGATGAGGCTTTCTGTCCTTTGTCCCCCAGAATAGAGCTGTAGCATATAAAGTCACTCAACTATAGTCTAGATTTGGCTCCTCAGTAATGGAGTATCCCAAAACTTGCGTTTCAGTCATATGGACCCTTTTGTTTCTATGTTGTTTTTTAGGGTGTGTGGGAAAAGGACCTGGGGAGCTGGTACCTTTGGCTCACTCTTCTTCATCCTGTGTATATGAGTAATAAACTGTTTAAATCTAAAAGTAGCTCATTGTATCTTCATGAGTTGAATCAGTCAGTTCTTGGCCTTGCCTTATCTTCTATGTGTGAATTTGTTACCATATAATCCTGATTGTTATCTCTGTCTTTTACCCATAAAATAAAATAATTAGCATACTTGTATTTATTCAATGGTTCTTAAACTAAATAAATACCATATCTTTCAGTCATTTGTATTTGGGAAGCCTTCAGTGAATGTTCAATTGCATCTGTGATACTGAAACAGTGTACAGCCAAGAAGGGGGCCCCAAATAGGGATTTGGAATGGGGTCCAGAACTCAAGGTGTCCAGGAAATATTAGAAAGATATACAGGATGTCCTCACCCTCCCACAGGTGTGAGTTGGGGGAAGGGACACATGGAGCAGGGTCATTGAGAACTGTTTTGCATAGCAACAGCTTTGCAGCTAACCTCTGGCATGGTCATTTAACATATCTATAACCTTTAACTGGTTTCATAGATATGTTAAATAGCTGTGGCCATGCTTTGAGCCAGGGGGATGGAAGTGACTTGGCCCAAGATGTAACTGGGAGGCAACTCCCCTTGGTTACAGTGCCTACATGAGATGATTGGCTCCACACCACAGGGCCACACTTGCCCAGACTCTCTATGGCAGCCCAGTATAGCTGGAAGGATATGGGAGTGCTGGCAAATGTAGCTGATTGTGGGAGGAGTCAGAAATGAGGAAGATTGGCATGGGCATTTAAACCTGGACATGGCAGCCATTGGGAGAAATCACCATGCAGTGGTGGCAGTGCAGGAGAACCATGTGGCTTTGGCCAGGGGACCAAACTATGGGGACCCCCATAGTTTTGCTGAAAGAGAACCATGTGGCTTTGGCCAGAGTGGGGACCTCCACAGCTTTGGTGAGAGAGAACCACGTGGCTTCTGGGAGCCTGGACCATGGACTTCTACTTTTCCTGAGATATAGTATCCCAGATTAGGGCATGGGGAGAACGAAGGACTGTGTGTGTCTGTGGGTATCGTAAAGGACTGTAATATTTTAATGAAGACATTAGGTGACTACTTTAAGTCTGTATAACTTTAAATAAACATTTCCTTTCCTTTTCCCAAGTATCTGGCATTGAGAGACATCTTTCCTCTGGCAGCGGACAATGCAAACCTAGTGGGAGTACTTTTGGTAATAGTATATTGTACCCGCCTTGGCCCTGTTTCTGTAATAGTACTAGTTCAGCACTTGAGAAAATACCTTATAGTACTTTATGAAGCTAAGAAGTTAGGAATAATTGGTACTGGAAAATCTAAAAAAAAATGTAAACACGAAGTATACACAAAACATTCTTCCCAATAGAGACAAATTTGAGTACAGGACACAGTCTTACAGTATCTCACTTTTCACACTTTCCAGTACACAAACACCTGGTAAAATAATGGCAATGTATTTTTGACAAGTAGGAGTTATGATGATTATTTATATAATATGTGAGTACCTATGGGGTACTATGTTCCAAGCTCCATGCTAGCCTGGGTCCCCATGCCATGGGACTTGAGTCCAGATGGTAGAGACATTCAGGCTAGTAAGTATAATATAATTTTCATAAGAATTATGAAATAAAGCAGTGGGGCACCTGGGAACACAAGAGTATACCATATCCTAGAAGATCAAGAAGGGCTCCTCAGAAGCAGTGTTGTTTACAAAGGTAGGGTCTATGATTATCCCCATTTTAACAGAAAAGAAAATTGAAGATTAGAGAAGTAACTTGGCAGAGGTCACACAGGTATTAGATGGTCAACCCAGTTTTGAGCCATGGCTTGACTCTAAACCACTATTTAACTTACAGTTCACCTGGCTTTGTTTACTTCCAAAATTAAACAAAAATTCTGCTAAACTTATTATAAATTCAGGTTAAAAAACTTGTAGGGAAAAGAACAATGAATTTTTTTTTCTGCATTTTTTCTGTTTCATGTAATACAGGAACCTTGGAAGTGAAATCTCTGCCCAGCTATGGGAGTAAAGGGCTCTGAGGCTAACTTTTCATCTTCCCTTTTCCAGGAAACAGTTGTTTCTGGGGAACTGCTTGCTCTTGGGATTGGGACACACTTTGAAAGCAGGAGTGGAATGGGCAGCTTCAGTTTCACAGCCTTTCATACTTATGAAGATGTTCATCTTCCCTGGAAGTGTCTTCCAATGTTATTCTTTGGGCCTGCTCCTTCTTGACACACGAAAAATGTCAGGGAAGCCCTCATGTCTGTTGATTTCAGCACGGCTTCATTGACTCTGACCTAGTAGGTTTTGGCCTTTACAGAATTCTAAGCACAGTCCAAAACTGGAGGAATATCTGCAGTATGAAACACAAAATGGTTCAGTGCAGTCAGGAATATAGACTACTTACTTTCCTGATTCACCTACCTTCAAATATAACTTCAAAGTTAAATGAATGTGCCACTAAGAAGTCTGCAGCCACTATTCCCCTAAAACACTATTAAAAATGGCATTTTGTAGATTTTTATAAAATTCCATAACTTGTTCCCTGGAGACTCTACTTCTTTAACTTTTCATATTGGTATGAACTGAACTATAAGTGTCAAAAATCCTGCTTAACAGAACATGAGAATCTATTCCTATTTTCTAATAGATACAAACAAGAATTTAACTCTTCCTATTTAAACAAGCCAAATTAAGAGGAAAGAAGACCTCCTCACCGGTCTGTAGCAAGGGAAACAATAGTCACTCCATGGTATGCTGCCCCTCTCTTTTTCTACATTTGATGTTGGCCCAGAAATGGTACCCCAGAGCCAACATTTTCTTAAAAATCTAAAAATGTTCCTCTTCTTTTTTGTCTATACCTTATAGATTAGTTTTAATAAGAGGGCTGATAACTTTTTAAATTAACTTTTTATTGTGGAAAATGTCAAACATACAAAAGTAGAGAGAAACATATAATGAACCAACATTTAACCATCAACCAGTTTCAATAATTACCATGTCAAGACCAATTTGTTTCATCAATATCTGCAATGCATCTAACATCCAGACTTAATTATTTTGAAGCAAATTCATTTCAACTGTAAATGTTTGAGAATGTATCTCTAAAAGATGATAAATGTTTTTAATGTAACTATAATACCACGATCCCAACTGGTATCAAATATCAAGCCAACTTTCAAATTACCTGGATTGTCTTATAAATGTATTTTATAGTTTGGTCAAATCAGTGTCTAAAAAACTCCTTGTTACAACTGGTTCATATGTCTCTTAAGTCTCTTTTAATCTATAGGTTCATTCTCCCATTTCTTTCTTTCCTACAGGCCATTCATTTACTGAAGAAACTGGGTCATCTGTCCTGTAGAGTTTTCTGCAGTCTGGATTCTACTGATATCATCTCTCTGGTGTATGTTTCTCTGTTCCCTGTATTTTCTGTATATTATAAATTATGTCTAGAGACATGGTCAGATTTAAGACCAAAATTTTGGCAAATATATTTCATAGGTGGTGTAGTGTACTACCATCAGGAGGCACATAATGTCTCAGATGACATAGACATATGAGTAAGAATTTTTGCTAATATCTCAGAAATGCCTTGAAATAGTTGACACCTAATATACAAAAGCCACATGTATGTTAGATGTTAGATAAAAAGGCATTTATTGTACTAACAATGGATTAGAAAGTCAATGCTTTACCACTCAGTGTTGCTACAAAATATTATTTAGGTGAATCTTCAGTGATATCTACCATATTTCAAGTGATGCCTTAAATGCTAGATATATAAAAAGACTAAGGAAACAAGGTCCTTGCACTCAAGGTCATAGAAGTTGGTGGGAAATATAGACACATAATCATAAAAGCACAGAAAAGGCCATAAGTGCCAAATCAGAAGTCTGTAGATACAGTGGTAGTGCAACAACTTGGAGAATTGTCATTGTAATAAACAGGGAAGAAGTGTCCAAAAGCATAGGATGAGCTGTGTTCTTGACAGTATGAAAGAGCTCAACCGTGCTTCACAATTCCATTCATCATTGGGTTCATATACTTGATTCTTTCAAAGTAAATCTGAAAAAAAAAGGCTCATTAATAGTTTTATTGGTTCATCAATTTCTCTAGTCGGCAAATAGGGTCTACTATAGTTTATTAGTCACTTTTTATTGGAAAAGCCGTCAGAGAATTATCCAATGCAGTTCTGCTGTGAGGCCAGATGAGAGCCTGAGGGAGTAACAGATTGGCCCAGCTAACAAATGAAGCTAAGAAATCAAGATTATACTAGTAGACATTTCTAATTTCTGGATCAGTGACAAATGTCTCCAAATTTTAGCAGTGTTTTAGCCTATGAGGATATGGGCAGGAATCAGGCTGGGTCCTAGTCCTCAAAAACTTCACAGTCTAACAGACCAATAGTTATTCAGAAAGATGGTCACAATACTAGAATGATGCTGAAAATACTTCCTATTTTGCTTGGTGCTTCCACAAAAGGAACCCTGGAAAAGAAAACTCTGGCCAGCTGTTAGTACGGTAGTCTCTAAAGCCACATTTTCATCTCGCTTTTCCCACTAAACAACTATTGATGAAGGAATTGCTCTTTCTTACAATGGGATTCCACTGTACAGGAAGTGAGAGGAGCAGCTTCAGCTTCAGAGCCCTTTAAACCATCTGTCCCACAAGGTTCTTCTAACATTGCTGCTATTATACTTCATGAGCTGCCTGTCCCTGCTCTTACACACACACCCCCACCAATATTTATTAGATATTTCTAAATATAAAACTGTTGAAATGTTTACAATTTTATTAAATGAAAATTTACTCCAACATGTCTTAAAACTTACTTTAGAGATAAGAGGCACTTGTACAGTTGGGAAAAATACTCTTATAAAAACATGCTGAAAACAAATTTCTACCTCATGTCTGAAAGTGTTAATTACCTTTGATCAATGCACTATTTTCTGGAAAGGGTATAAGCTAAAAGATTCACCTGTACATTTTTAGTACAATCACCACATGAGTAATGCATGGGTGCTATGTAATGACTCTGTGAGGAGAAAATCCCAACTGTGTATTAAACTCTTGGAGGGTGGGGGTTATAGATGCTATTCCATCTGTCAGTCTCTGTGTCAGTGCTTTAGTCTGATTTTTTTTATTCCTTTCAAAATAAAAGGCTTTTTTATTTAATATTTTTAGACTGAACTCTAGAAGCATATATACTGAGAACTGCCCATGAGTTTGAAAACATAACTTACAGTATGATAATTGTAAAGTATTCTGCTGCGATTTAGAAATGAAAGCCCTGGAAGTTTTACAAATTGTGTATTTGAAGATATTTGGGCAATCCAAATATTTCTGAATAAAATACAACAAATACTTATAGGCTAAAAACTCCTAAAAACTGATTGACATCAACTTTCACGTTTGTCAGATACATAGCATAGAAGTCAAAACACAGGATTATGCATTACTACATCTAAGTATGCCCTTCACAAATTAAACCTCCCAGATATTTTGTGGCAGCATTTTAGATAAAGTTTTATGTAGGGAATGGTCACAAAGCATTTTCTGTGGAGTTAGTGTATATGTACTTTGAAAAATCTTAGGTTACTGAGATTATCTACTAGTCGACTTGGATTGTTGGAATAGAAAAGGTCAAGTCTTACAAAGTTTGTTTTTAAAAATAAGTTTTTTTTGTACAAAGGAAAATATAATTTTTGAAAAGCATTTGATAAGTCTGCATAATTTAGAATATGAAATTTATAACTGACTTTTCAAAGGTATCCATTTTTTACACTACTCCTTTGAAAACATTTATTACTAACTACTATATATACTTTATTTAGATATTGATATATGGCAAAGATCCTATTTTAAAAACAAATTAAAAAATTCAATTCTACCAGGGAGTTACAGGTCAATATGTGTTAAGAAACAAAAAAGTCAGGAAAGAAGTGATACTAGTTTTGGAAAAGGAGGGGGGGTGGGCCATCTGAGACAAAAAAAAGAAAATCCTAAATTCCATGTTCTAAATTCTAGCCTTTTGGAAATAATTCAGGCTTCTTCCCACCCAGCAAAGAGTTTGAGGTCTAATGGCCACACAGCCATGCGAAGAGGTAAGCACAGTAAATTGTGAGAACCGTGACACACACAGAAGAGAGGATCTTAACCCAGGTGGTCAGGAAAGGCTTCTCAGAG
>PVKU01011189.1:0-45501 GCA_004027475.1 Anoura caudifer | reverse complement strand
TCTGCAGGGGAAGGGTCAGGGAGAGAACAGTGCTGCTCACTTACTCTACTCTAGCTCCACTTTCCAATGAACTCTCCTGTGAGACTGGTTGTTTCTCGTGTCTTTGCAACCTCTGCAGTATTTACAGCTATTATTGAGTCTTTAGTTTCCCATTCAGCCAGCCCTTCCTCACCAGCATGGTCTGCCACCTTGCCACCCTTCCTCTCCACTTGGCTGCCTGTCTCCTGTCTCTCCTCCTCCTATCAGTCTGGTAAATGTTTCTTTAACTCCTTGATTGTCACAATTGCATGCAGTTGGATTTTTCTGGCACTTCTGGTTGTTTGTTTTTAAATTGGTTGTTATCTTTCTTTTGGTTGTGCGAGGAAGCGAAGCATTTCTACCTACACCTCCATTTTGGCCAGACCCAATTTATTTATTTTTAGAGAGAGGGGGAGGGAGGGAGAAAGAGAGGGAGAGAAACATTGATGTGTGAGAGATACAATGTTCAGCCTGCAACCCAGACATGTTCCCTGACTGAGAATCGGACTGGTGACCTTTTGGTTCACAGGCCAGCACTCAATCCACTGAGCCACACCAGCCAGGGCTATACATCTTATAACTGAAAGTTTATGCCTTTTAAACAATAACTCTCCTTTTCTCTACTGATAACAACCATCCTATCTTCTATTTCTATAAGCTTGACTTTTTTTCTTTTTTTTTTTTACATTTCACATGTGAGATCATAGAGTATTTGTCTTTTTCTGTCTGACTTAGTTCACATAGCATAATATTCTCCCGGTTCATGTATGTTGTTGCAGATGGCAGGATTATGTTATTTTAAAGGCTGAATAATATTCTATTTTATACATGCATACAATTTTTTATCCAATTATCCATCCATTCAGGTTGTTTCTATATCTTGGCCATTCTAAATAATGCTGCAGTGAACCTGGGAGGCAGCTATCTCTTGAAGGTAATGATTTAATCTCTTTGGATGTATAACCAGAAGTGGGATTGCTGGACCATATGATAGTTCTATTTTAAATTTGCTGAAGAATTTCCATTTTGTCTTCCATAAGGGCTGTAATTTATTCATATATATATAAATTGAATTCTTGTTTCTTCATTCTGTTCTGGTTGGATGAGTGGTTGGATGTTTATTTCTTCCTTTTTTTCTAAATCATTCATTTGAGTATAAATGTGTGTATGTATGTATCTGTATATGTATATGTACACACATACATATATATGTGCCTCTTTAAAAATATGCTTTTCTTTTTGAGTTTTTTAAAGTTCAATTAAGTGACTTAATTAAAATAGATATTTTAGTGTATTATATAGAAATATCTATTTATAAAACTTCATAGATATAAAGGACATAAGATTATGCTTAAACCTTGAAGCCTAGATCTAAAATTGCCCTAAAACCTAGATTGATACCTATAAATAATCACCTTAGTTTGGCATAATAAATTAATATCTAGACCCATCAGTAATATCAATACTCCAACTTAAGGTAATTTAAGATTTTTTTAACCTCAGTAAACACTAGTATTCTTCTTCTAGGTTTTCTTTTTGTTTATTTCTGTTTATATCAGTCAAGAAATAGAAAGCACACCAGCAATTTAAACAAGGAAATTTAATATACGGGATTGTATACTGATATGTATTAGTTATCTGTAGCTATGTTACAAGTAATTCCAAAACTTATTAGCCTAAAACAACAGGTATTTATTATTGTCTTAGTTGGTTCAGGCTTTTATAACAAAATACCAGAGACTAGGCAGCTTATAAACAATAGAAATTTGTCTCACATAGTTCTGAAAGCTGGAAGTCCTAGATCAGAGTGCCCTTGTACAAGTAAAGGACTAGGGGCCTCCCTGTAGCATCTTTTATATGAGCACCAATCCCATTCATGAGGTCTATCCTCATGACCTAAGTACCTCCCAAAGGCTTCACCTTCTAATACCATCACCTTGGGCATTAGGATTTTAACATGTGAGTCTGGGGTGGACACAAACATTCAGATTATAGCAATTATCTCACAATTCCTGTGAGTCAAGAATCTGGGAGTGACTTAGCTAGGTGGTCCAGGCTCAGAGCCTTTCATGAAGACTCTGGACTCTTTTAGTGGGAATCTCATTTAAGGGAAAACAAACCACTGTAGTCTACAGAGGAAGCAAGTAGTCAATGGCTACCTACCTAGTTCCTGAACAGCTGGGTCCTACACAGAACCACCCACCTTAGACCACAGATCATCATGCTAAACCTTCCTGGCCTAGACAGCCCCGGCAAAGTGAAGTTTACTCCAGTCCTCACCTCGATCACTTTGTTATCAAAGGGATCTGACTTTCAGGTGCTGTGACTTCATCTGTCCCCTCCCTCATCATGCTTATGAGCAAACTTCTACCCAAAAAATAAAGCAAGAATTCTGTGAAAGAGGAGATGTCCATTGAAATTAATAATATCTTTTCACCCCTGAAGTGACTACCATGAAGCAAGACAAACATTTATGAACAATGTGGAAAACTCAGAACATGAGTGATCGATTCTGACAGGCAGACATCAAGACCCTATTGATTTGTTGTTTGGGTTGAAAAATACATTATTTAAAGAGTGCCAAAGTCACCAGCACGGCTGTATTGCCTATGAAGATTGCTAGGAGTCTCAGTGAACGTCTAAAGAAAACAAAGGAAAAGTTCTCATGCTGGATTTTCAGGCAAAATGATTTAGTTTTTAAAGCTGGGGCCAATTTGCATAATTATTACAGGCTCCAGACTAAGTGGCAGGACTAAGGAGAAGGCCACCTTGGTTAAATCACAAGGTAAGCCCACTGGAAAGGGTGAATTACACGCTGTCAGTCATTACAACAGACAAAATTTTTTTAAAGAAAAAGAAATGCCCCAGGGGAGAACCTGGCCAAAGAAGAAGAAGCCACGCCAGAAAGAGTCATTCACAATTTTCACTCTTTTTGTTGGTACCAATGTTACAGATGATTTAGAATAAAACTTCTTTCGCTTATTACATGAAAGTTCAGCCCTAACTATGCAAATGACCAGCAGGGCATTCAAAAATCATGCAAACATAAGATGATTCTTCACTGTGTGAAACGACCATTGAATTGCAGGATATCAGTATACTGGTCACCCTCACACAAAATTCCAGTAACACCTCATTGTGACAACTGAAAAAGTCTCCATTCAATTCAAACTATGCCCCAGAGGGCAGTGCTGCCCCCATTGAGGACCACCATGCCAAAGTTGAGTAAGAAGGGCATCCAACACAGCCTTAGGACCTCAGGAAAGACTAATAGAGAAAATTATGTCTTCACTGAGCCAATAGGAAATAGGGTTGAGGGCACAGTGTTGAAAAGGGTTGAAGATGAAAGAGAGCACAGAACATTAAGGACACTGAATATATTTCAAAATGTCTGGGACATCACGTTGTGTTAATGTTTACTCTGCTGCCAAAAACATGAAGAAAAATAATAAAGGCTAAAAATCAAATTTGAATAGTACATAAGAAAGAGCTTTCTAACTGCCTTCTAAAAGTTCACAGACACTGTTAAGCAGGCATTGATACACAATTTACAACTTAAAAATTTCACCAGAGGACACCAACAGGAAACTGACCTTTTCAGAGATATCCAGTCAAGATGGAGGCATATGTAGACATGCTTCACCTTCTTGCACAATCATGAAAAGAATTGCAACTAAATCTCAAAACAAATAACAGCCAGAACTTTCAGAAAATTGAACTGTATGGAAGTCTCACAACCAAGGGTTTAAAGAAGCCACATTCATCCAGACAGGTAGGAGGGGCGGAGAGGTGAGAGGTGAGGAGATGAAGTGTGGCACAGAGAGGTGGCAGCAGTGGTAGACCCATCATAGGTGGTCCCACATTCACATGTGGTGGGTAAAAATTGGGAGGGATACCTTGGGAGTGAGTGATCCCAGCCCCCGGCCAGACCACACAGCCCAGGGTTTCAGTGCCTGGAAGATACATCCTCATTACCTCTGGCTGTAAAAACTGGTAGGGATTGGGGTGGCAGAAGAAACTGCCAGATATTCAGGAAACTCCACTTGAAGGGTCCGCATGGTCTTAAAACATACACAAACCCATTCACTCCAGGATTCAACACCAGGGCAACAGGTGGCAGGGTGCCAGTGGTATACTGGGAGTGAGTGAAGTGACTAGAAATTGGGTGAGTGCCAAGCAACCCTCCAGAAGGCGAGCAGTGTCATTTTCCCCTCTCTAAGCCACCCCCCCCCCCGCCACAGAGCCACAAAGCAGTGAAGTGGGTTGCCCTGCCCTGGTGATTACCTACGACTCTGCCTCACACAATTTACAGGTGCCTTTTACAGGTAGTCAAAGCAGCTCTACCGAATACACGGAAACAAAAACAGGGAGTCTGGCAAATTGAGGAGACAAAGTAATATGGCCCAAATGAAAGAACAGAACAAAACCCCAGAAAAAGAACTAAACAAAATGGATATAGCCAACCTATCAGATGCAGAGTTCAAAACACTGGTGATCAGGATGCTCAAAGAACTCATTGAGTATGGCAACAACATAAAGGAAGAAATGAAGGTTGTATTAAGTGAAATAGAGAAAGTCTACAGGGAGCCAACAGTGAAGGGAAGGAAGCCAGGATTCACATCAATGATTTGGAAGATGAGGGAAAAATAAACATTCAACCAGAACTGAAAGAAGAAAATAAAAATTCAAAAGAGTGAGGATCGTATAAGAAACCTGTAGAATGTCTACAAATGTGATAACATTCGAATCACTGGGGTGCCAGAAGCAGAAAAGGAAGAGCAAAAAATTGAAAACTTATTGGAAAAAATAATGAAAGAAAAATTTCTCTAATTTGGCAAAGGAAATAGACATACAAATCCAGGAAGCACAGAGAGTCCCAAACAAGTTGGACCCAAAGAGGATCACACCAAGACACATCATAACTAAAATGCCCAAGGGTAAAGATAAAGAGAGAATCTTAAAAGCAGCAAGAGAAAATCAGAGAGCTACCTACCAAGGAGTCCCCATAAGACTATCAGCTGATTTCTCAAAAGAAACTTTGCAGGCAAGAAGGGACTGGCAAGAAGTATTCAAAGTCATGAAAAGCAAGGCCCTACAAGCTACATTACTCTATCCACCAAAGCTGTCATTTAGAATGGAAGGGCAGATACAGTGCTTCCCAGGCAAGGGAAAGTTAAAGGAGTTGATCATCACCAAGCCCTTATTACAGGAAATGATAAAGGGGCTCATTTGAGAAAAAGAAGTTCAGCTCTGCCGCTGCCTGTACCCGCCTCAGTGGCTGTGCTGTCTCCGCGTCTCCACGTCCTCCAGTCTCCTGCTCACCCAGCCGCACCATGGAGGGCTACCAAAAGCCTGACCAGCAGAAGCTGCAGGCCCTGAAGGACACGGCCAGTCACCTGCACGTCAGTTCTATCCAGGCTACCACAGCGGCTGGCTCCGGCCAACCCACATGACGCCGCAGCACCGAGGAGATCATGACTGTCCTCTTTTTCCACACCGTGCACTACAAGTCCCACGACCCCTGGAATCCTCACAACAGCCGCTTTGCGCTTTCCAAGGGCCACCCAGCTCCCATCCTGTATGCCATCTGGGCTGAAGCTGGCTTCCTGCCTGAGGCAGAGCTGCTAAACCTGAGGAAGAGCAGCTCCAACTTGGGTGGGAAATCTGTCCCGAAACAAGCTTTCACTGATGTGGCCACTGGCTCCCTGGGCCAGGGCCCTGGTGCCACTTGCAGGAGCACCTACCAGGCAAGTACTTTGACAAAGCCAGCTACCATGCCTCTTGCCTGCTGGGCAATGGGGAGCTGTGGGAGGCCATGGCCTTTGCTGGCAACTACAAGCTGGACAACCCCGTTGCCATTCTGGACATCAACAACCTAGGCCAGAGCGAGCCCACTCCGCTGAAGCACCAGTTGGACGTCATTCAGAAGTGCTGCGAGTCCTTCAGCTGGCAGACCATCATTATGGACGGGCACAGGGTGGAGCAGCTCTGCAAGGCCTTTGGCCAGGCCAAGCACCAGCCAATAGCCATCACTGCCAAGACCTTCAAGGGCCAGGGGATCACAGGGATAGAAGATGAGGAGTCTTGGCATGGGAAGCCCCTCCCCCAAAACATGGCTGATCAGATTATCCAGGAAATCCACAGCCAGATCCAGAGCAAAAAGAAGATCCTAGCAACTCCCCCCACAGGAGGACACCCCTCAGTGGACATCACCAACATCCGCATGCCCACTCTACCCAGCTACAAGGTTGGGGCCAAGATAGCTCCTGCAAGGCCTGCGGGCAGGCCCTGGCCAAGCTGGGCCAGGCCAACAACTGCATCATCTCTCTGGACAGGGACACCAAGAATTCCACCTTCTCAGACTTCTTCAGGAAGGAGCACACAATCGCTTCATTGAATGCTACCTTGTCTGGCCTTGTTTCAATCAGTCCCCATGTGAACTGTCTTTTACCCAAGGGATGGAGTGTCTACAGAGAAGGTGGTGGAATTAGCAGCCAGTACAAAAGGGCATCTGCTTCATCCCAACCAGTTGCCCAAGAAATGCCACCATCTATAACAACAATGAGGATTTCCGGATCGGACAAGCCAAGGCAATCCTAAAGAGCAAGGATGTCCAGGTGACTGTGATGGAGCTGGGTGATCCTGCAGGAGGCCTTGGCTGCTGCGGACCTGCTGAAGAAAGGGAATATCAATATTTGTGTGTTACACCCTTTCACCATCAAGACGCTGGACCAGAAACTCATCCTTGATGGTGCCTGTGCTACCAAGGGCAGGGTCCTCACAGTGGAGGGACCACTGCTATGAAGGTGGCTTAGGTGAGGCCGTGTCCTCAGCAGCGGTGGTCAAGCCTGGCGTCACTGTCACTCACCTGGCTGTTGGCCAGGTCCTGAGAAGTGGGAAGCCGGATGAACTGCTGAAGATGTTTGGCATTGAAAAGGACGCCATTGCACCAGCTGTGAGGAGCCTTGTCACCAAGGCCTCGGGAGGGTAGCCCTACACGTTCCTGAGAGATTCTGGCAGAGGCGCTCAAAGATATACTGAGAACAGTGGTAAATACATGTTTTGAGGGAGAAAAAGAAGTTCAAAACTATTAACATTAAAAAGGCAGCAAATTCACAACTATCAGCAACTGAATCTAAAAAACAAACTAAGTAAGCAATCAGAACAGGAACAGAACCATAGGTATGTAGACCATTGGAGGGTTATCAGCTGGGAGGTGGAAGGGGAAGAATGGGGGGAAAGGTGCAGAAATTAAAAGCATAATTGGTAGGCAAAATATAGACAGGGGGATGTTAAAAATCGTATAGGAAATGGAGAAGCCAAAGAACTTATATGCATGACCCGTGGACATGAACTAAGGGAGTGATTGCTGCAGGGAAAGGGGTAACAGATGGAGGGGGGAAGGGGAGAAAAATTGGGACAACTATAATAACATAATCAATAAAATATACTTTAAAAACAGAAACTGACCTTTTCGGGTTTAGAAATTATTTGTTTCTCATTGAATTAAAACAGCGAGGAATGGCAAATCAAAGGTGATATTAGCATCTGTCTTCCTTTCTCAGCTATCATTAGATTTCCTGTCTCTCACCTCCAGAGTGGAGGTTCTCTGCCCTTTCATCAAAGCTGTTCTCTGAACATCAGACTGTAGACAAGAGGTCACAAGCTGGCTGCTTGCCCCATCTGACCCATTGACAGGTTTGTTTTCCCACGTCGTTACCTACTAAGCAGACTTTTTAGATTCTAATTAGTTGCCTGCACATAAAAATGTGGAATTCCAGATTCTCTGGGGACTCAGAAGGACCGGCAACAGTGGGTCTGCATGTCCCCCCTGTCAGCACTCAGCTACAGTTGCGGAGGGGCTGGCTACGTTAGACAGGACTTGTGTGCTCCGGGTTTACACTCTCCTCCGCCCTCACCAATACCCAGCAGGTAGGTCTGGCATCAGTTGTCATTTGCCATTTGATTATACAGTGTTTTTCTTCCACCTGGTGTGGTGGGTTGCATGATAACCCCCAGAACCGTATGTGTATGACCTAATTCCCAGAATCTGTGAATTACCATCTTTGGAAAAGGGGTCTGTGCAGATGTCATTAAATTAAGGATCTTGAGTTGAAAAGATACCTTGGATTATCCAGGGGGGCTCTAAGTTCCGTGATGAGTGTCCTTCTAAGGGAGACACACAGAGGAGACTGACAGAAGAGGAGACAGTCACGCAGGGGAGGGTGTCATTATGGAAACAGAGGCAAAGATTGGAACAATGTGGTCAGAAGCCAAAGAAGCCGAGGGATGCCAGG
Organism: Anoura caudifer; assembly: GCA_004027475.1. Taxonomy (NCBI): domain Eukaryota; kingdom Metazoa; phylum Chordata; class Mammalia; order Chiroptera; family Phyllostomidae; genus Anoura; species Anoura caudifer. The sequence goes on along the minus strand of PVKU01011189.1, from coordinate 37,186 downwards.
AGCCACCGGAATCTGGAAGAGGCAAGGAAGGCTTATCCTCCAGAGGCGTCAGAGGGAGTGAGGCGGTGCTGACAGGGTTTCAAACTTGTGGCTTTCAGAGCTGAGAGAGTGCACGTCTCTCCCCGTTTAAGCTGCAACTTGTGCTTTCTGTTATGATCGCCCTGAGGTTTCACATGGGCAATGAAAATGTCAGAGCCAATGATAAAGAATGTGAATTGCAGCCACATAATTAAAGTAAAAAATAGAGTGTCACCAAGATAATTAACTTAGTAAAAGAAAAAAAGGAAGAGATGAGACCTAAGTGCTAGAATAAGGATTACCCATTATCGGGAAGAATACAAAGAGAATGAGGATGTGGCCAAGGTTATGAATAGTAAGAGAGTATGATTGTTTTTGTTGAATGGTGACACGGTAAAAAAAAAAAATGGGGATGAAAGTACAACGTAAATGAGTTCAAATGTGCTCAGGGTGTCCACAATGCACAAACCACTCGTTTGAGGACTCTGTGGCCCAGAGAGGAAAGCAGCTAAAACCCCTGGAAATAGCAGTGGTTTCGCAGAGATGAGTGGTGTGCTTGCTGTAGCTTCTTGTTTCTCTTTGGGGTTTCCTTTTTTTTTTAAAAAAAATAGAGAAAACATGACTGAAGGAAAGAAGTTTTCTTTCTTTCTATTCTATTTTTTATTCTTAGAGTTTGACACAAATACTAGTAAATATATGACTAAAAATTGAATTAGGATCATTAAAACAATGGGCTTATTACATTTTTCAAGTTATTGGAACATAGTTGGTAGACTGCTTATAGCAGTTAACAACAAGGTAAATATTACAAACAAAAATTGAATGTGCGTCATTATTTACAAACCCAGCATTAGATATTATTTGCCTATTACATTTACAATAGACATTCAGAGTCACTTAAGGAACTGCAACATTTTTACTATTTATAATTAGTGGGATACTCACACAGTACAAAGAAAGACATACTGCCCTTTTTTCCTCAAGACAGAAAAATACTATGGGTATATTTCAGAAGGAACTGTCACCTCTACCAAGTACTGTAGTTGTATAAGTACATGAATTGCTGAATCATAATTTAGTGTTACATATATTAATGTAACTAATAGCAATGCATAATATATACTTGAGATGCACAATAATAGCTAACATCTATTGTGTGCACTACGTGTTGGGCCTTACATGAATTTATTTAATGCCTCATGATAATACTGATAGGTAAGTAGAGTTATCCTTCCTACTTCACAGATGAAATTGAAGCGAGAACTTCTGGTCAAAATGGCAGCACAGGTAAACACGGCTCACCTCCTCCCACAGCCACATCAAAATTACAACCAAATTCTAGAACACCCACCACTGAGAACCATCAGAAACTGAGTGGAATGGAAGACTGACAACTATGGAATTAAAGAAATCACATCCATCCAGACTGGTAGGAGGGGCAGAGATGCGGAATGGGATGGTCCCACATCCACGTGTGGTGGATAAAATTCAAGAGGGATATCTTTCGAGCAAGGAATCCCAGCCCCACACCAGGCTTCCCAGTCCAGGGTCCCAGTGCCAGGAAAGGTAAGTCCCCATAACCTTTGGCTGCCAAAACCAGGAGGGATTGAGTCGGTGGAAGAAACTGATGGAGTCCCAAGCAGATCCTCTTAAAGAACCCATGTTACAGAATAGCCAGTGGGGTCCTGCTGCCACCACCACCCTCTGAGCAAAATTCCAGAGCCAAAGGTTCGTTGATAAAGGAAAGGAGTCTTTATCCAAAAGGTACACAATTTTGGAATGATAGTTTTCCACATACATTAGTCACTTAAGCCTAGCACTTAAGGCTAAACTCTTTAACTCTTTAGTTACAGCTTTAATCACTTAAACCTATTAATTAAGGCTAAACTCTTTCACACCTGGATTTTCCTATTATTCCCTCCCCCCCCCCCCCGTTTTTAATTATCTTATTTCTATAGGGTTAGTTTACAAAGAAAAACAACATAAAATACAAAAACTATACAATTTTGGAAGAATGGCAGGCTTTCGCCTCAGAGGTCATACCCTCTAGAATACCCAAAAAAGAATAACTCTGCTACCCTCTGCCAGACCAGGCAGATCCGAGGCTGTTCCCATAGTTCCTTCCCACCCGAAGTCCATCTGCTGGGAAATGCAGGCAGCTGCAGCACAATCATCCAGGCATCCTTGAGGAAGACAGCCAGAGAGCCAGTCTCTGCCCTCTCTTTATTTTAAATGTTCTGACCCATAATTCCATGTGCTCTGGAAGCACTCAGCTTCTCAGCCACTCCCATCCTAGAATGTATACCATTGCCTTGGGCAATGTCCTGCTGTGGCCTCTCCCTCCCCTCCCCAGTGATCTGATCAGGTTGACTGGCAAAATCATCAGAAAGTCCGTCTCAGGATCTGAATCAGTGGAGGGAGGAAGGGGGACAGGAACAGGAGGAGAGTGGAAGTACTATCCCTCTGGGACTACATATTTCTTTAATGAATATATGAGGTCTGTCCAGAAAGTATCCAACCACACAATGTGGAAAAAATAGAGACATCTATTGAAGAAGATACAAGATACAAGAAACTGTACACAGGACAATGATGCTCTGGTTCCCTTCAAACTAGGCACCTTGGGACCTCACACAGTTCTCCCAATCACCATCAACTGTCCCATCATATTTTTCTGAATCTCATCAATAGTCTGAAATCTCTTCCCTTTCAAAGGTGATTTTAGTTTTGGGAAAAGCCAGAAGTCACAGGGCACCATCTGAGCTATGGGGAAGCTGAGTCCCCTGGGAGATTTGATGTTTTACCACATACCTCCGCATGAGAAGTGATGCATGAGCTGGTGTGTTGTCCTGATAAAGCTGCCAGTCACCAGTTGTCCACAGCTGTGGCCTTTTGAATCATCCGAATAGTTTCCCATGGAGGAATGTTCAATCTTAACGCAAAATCTGATGCAGATTTGTTGCTCTACTCAGTCATTTTGAATGTGAGGGCCACAAGTGCACATGCTCACTCAATGGCATCTACTGCCCCCACTGACTAGTACAATGAAGTCGTCACTGTTCACACATGCACAGTCAAGTCCATGCTCCTTGGCTGCCAGATTACACTGATGTCAAGCAAACCATTCTTGTCGTATTAAAATGACTGGACTTCTTCTGGACAGACCTATGTTGAGTATACCCTTCTGTGGTTAGGGTAAAGAGCTAAATAAGATACAGGTCTTGCCACCAAGGAGACAGCAGTCATTCAGGGCTTGACCTCCAGTCCCAGGGCGGCGGTGAAGGACATAGGACTTTCAGGCTTTCCACAGCTTAGTCACCTCAAATGCAAATGCTCATAGCCTTGTAACGCAATTTTTCCTCATCAGGAAAACAATTCCCTCACCTGGTTCATAGTCTGTCCTAGCGGTGGAATGAGAGACTTTGTGAGTGAGAAAGGAGGAGCACCCCCGTACCATTCCGAAGGAGCACGTGTGAAATTGCACATGCTGCAGTACTTCTCCGTCCCTCCCCACCCTCTCTCTCTGAGAAAGTGTTCCTACCAGAAATTGAAAATAAATTTCTAATATTTAAAGTATTGCATAAGGAAAAAGAATACACTGACAGAATTAACCTCACCCTATTCATACATAGCCCAGGTTCTCTATATAGTAGGCAGTTTTCATTTGCAAATCATCTCTATATGAGGAATGTTCCCAATAAAGAAATATGTCACTTACTCCCTTGTGCTGATCCTGAACCCTTTGAAAGCAGAGTGTGTCTTATTCTAATGACTAGATTCAGACTCTTAATCAAAGAGCTCTGTGATCCCCTGAAAATATGGGTGAATCTTTGAGTGAAAGTTCATTTTTCCATCAAGAGGGTCTGTGATTCTCATCATATTTTCAAAGATTTTAAACCAAAACACTCAAGCAGTTTGGAACCACATACTAAAAGTTTAATTAAAGTTTGCTGAACAAACTAATTACTTAATTTATTTAGATATTCTGTCAATGTTTTTCAGCCAAAGAACCACCAGAAACACATCCGTAGCTAAACAAGTTGAGTTCATTCCTTGAATCAGACAGAATATACACCATGGGGACCTGTGAAATGTCTCAGCGAGAGAATGGCAGAAAGAACCAATTACAGAGATTTGGACTTTGATTAGGTGACTTGGGGGAGAGGCTCTGATTGAATAGCTCGATAAATCTTATTCATGGGAGAGGGGGCTAGCACAGGGATGAAAACTGTAATTGGTAAAGAAATAGCAGTCACTCGTTTTGGCTGAGAGGGGTGTTCTGTGGATATGTTGGGGTGCTAAAGTGACCTCATTTATGTCTGTGCTTAAACAAAATTATGCAGTGCCCTTGTTCTGTCTCATTTTATCATGGCCTCAGAGTAACCTTGCCTGAAATCGGTATTCAGTGAGATTATTTGTGTCTAATAGGAGAAAAATATGGCCTAGCTGTGAATGCCAGGCCAGCTTCTCAATGTCAGATACTGCTCTGTTCCCTTTCTCAAACCCTAATAGTGGAAAGGTTTTCTGCATTGTAAAGTAACTCCGTAAGGTGCTCGTAAAGCTTAAGAATTTACTGGCTTAACCATCGCTGTTGGAAGCTAAGGTAGGACATTATATCTATGATAAAATATGCATTCAAGTTTTGTACACATAAACAAATTTACATTCACACAATAAGGTTTCTTTGTACTTCTTTTTGCACGTTTTGCAAATAGTTTTTTGTGGGAGGTATATAAAGAAGCAGTTTTACTTAAAGCTAAGGTGAAGAGCTTTAAGTGAAACCTTATACATACCATAAAAGGAGCTGTTTTTACAAAAAAAAAAATGGGTAATGACCAGTTGTATCCTGGAAAGTCCATATTTTGATATTTTTATTTTGTGGCAATCTAAAGAACAATAGTATGAACACATTTGGATGACTATCTCATCACCAAGTACTACCGGGAGATAGCCATGCCCTTGTAGATCTCTAGACGCAGAAATTCTTCGTTCCAAGTGAAACCAGGTGGCACTGTTACATCAGACCAGCACGTGTCAGACCAGAGTAAATGGTTGGGAGAAATGAGTTCGTCACATAGCAAACAAGCACACAATAATGCAGGAACAAGAAACTCAGAAGAGCCTGTATCTAGCACAGAGAATGATAAATTGTAGGTGCTTTACAAAGTATGAAGAAGCAGAGGAAGGGAGGGACAAAGGAGGAGGTAGGAGAGAGGAAGATACTGTGAATGGCCGTGCTGTTGAGTGATGGGACCAGTTACCAACTGCTTGTTCAACCACTTTATTCTTATTTTAAACAGAACTAAAATTTCCTTTAATAGTTACCTAATATAAAATTTTCTAAAATAAAAATTATATTTTAAAAAATCCTTACATTGTCTAAGATAATGCTATCATCAGTTACTTTTACAGTACTTCAGGTGTCTGGTACTTTAGAAAATACTGTAAGACTTCCAGTTTCCACTATAACATGTAAAGGGCTTGGAAACTGTAACTCCCATCCTCACATCTGGAAAAGAGCTGGACAAACTAAAAATTAACATTTCTGCTTCGCTCCACCAGAAAACTGAGGTCACAGGGTAAATCATCACCCTGAAAACTGGCGAGACAGGCAAATTACACAGAATCACAGCTCCTTGGAGCAGAAGCTGCTGCCAGAAACACTTAAAAGTATAACTTACTAATTTTCAGCGACTGAATGTGGACTAGCTTAAAGCGCAAAGACTCCTGGGGGGTCCAGCTTCAGGGTGGCCCTAGAACTTATATGAGTTTTATCCCCAGGAGCCCCACCAGGTTCTCAAGGTGAAGAATATGAGAGAAACACTTCCATGATGTTTGTAGCACATGGAAGACAAAAGTAACCATCTTAACACAGGCCCAGAGCACTTCGTTCTCCTTAACAATTGCCTGTCCCCAAGGGAACCTAACATATGTCGATCGCTTTATTACATGCCAGCAATGAAAAATTAGAATTTGAAGTTTAAAATCTAACACTATTAACACTAGCACCCCCCAAAAATAAACACTTGAGTGTAACTCTTAAAAAAAATGTACGAGATCCACATGAGGAAAACTATGAACTCTGATGAATTAAATCAGAGAACATCCAACTAAATGGAGAGATAGCCCACATTCATGAAGAGAAAGACTTGATATTGTTAAGATTTTTGTTCTTCCCATTTATATCTATAGATTTAATGCAACGGCAATGAAATGACAGCTAGTTCTTTTATTCATATTGACGAACTGATTCTAAAATTTATACGGAACGGCAAAAGACTCAGCATAGCCGGAACAGGATTGAAGAAGAGCAATGAAGGCGGAGGACTGACATCACCTGACTCTAAGACTTACTTTACAGCTGCAGTAATCAAGACAGCTTGGTATTGGTGGGAAAAAACAGACAAATACATCATGGGAACTGAATGGAGAGTTCAGAAATAGACAAGTGGTCTTTGACAAAGGAGCAGAGGCAATTAGATGGCAAAAGGATAGTTGTATTGGTTTACTAGAACTGTCATAACAAAATATTACGGACTGAGCGGCTTCAACAACATAAATTGTATTTCATCACCATTCCGGAGGCTAGAAGTCCCAGATCAAGATATTCGTGAGCTTGGTGTATTTTGAGGCCTTTCTCCTTTGCTTGTAGATGTCCGCTTTATCACTATGTCGTCATAGGTTCACCTCTAGGTCTTCGTGTGTGCCTGGTGTCTCTGACCCCTTCTTTAATTAGGACAGCAGCCAGTTGAATTATGGCCCATCCTAACAACCCAATTTAATTAGATTATCTCTTAAAGGGCTCTATCTCTAAATACGGTCACATTCTAAAGAACTAGGATCTAGGGATTCAACATATGCAACTGAGAGGAACACAGTTCAGCCCATAACAATAGTCTTTTCGACAAATGGTACTGTAACAGCTGGATATCCACATGTAAAAAAAAAAAAAAAACCTAGACGGATCCTACAACTTTTATAAAAACAAATAAGTGTTGGTGAGGATGTGATGAAAAAAGAACCCTTGTGCATGGTTGGTGGGAATGCAGACTGGTGCAGCCACTGTGGCAAGCAATGTGGAGGTACCTCAAGGGATTAAAAATAGAACTCTCAGCCCTGGCTGGTGTAGCTCAGTGGATTGAGCATGGGCCTGCAAATCAAAGCATCACTGATTCGATGCCCAGTCAGGGGACATGCCTGGGTTGCAGGCCAGTTCCCAGCAGGGGGTAGGCTAGAGGCAACTACACATTGATATTTCACTCCCCCTCTTCCTCCCTTCCCTTCTGTCTAAAAATAAATAAAATCTAAAAAAAAAGGAACTCTCTTAAATTCTGCTTTTGGGAATTCCTCCAAAGAAACTAAAAATACTAATTCTAAAGAATATATGCACCCCTATGTTCATTGCAGTGCTATTTACAATAGCCATTACCTGGAAGCATCCCAAGTTCTCACTTACTTATGGGTGGATAAAAAATCTGTGGTACATTTACACGATGGAATACTACTCAGCCATTAAAAAGAAAGAAATCTTACCCTTTGAGACACTATGCGTGAGCCTGAAAAGCATTATGCTAAGTCCGATAAGTCAGTCAAAGAAAGACAAGTATCATATGACTTCACTCATATCTGGAATCTAACGAACAAAATTAATTAACAAGCAAAATAGAGACAGACTCATAGAGAGCAAGCTGACAGCTCTTGGCAGGGTACAGAGAGGAGGCAGTCCTGGGGAGGTGGAGAAATGGAGCAAAAAAAAAAAAAAAGAGAAAAGACTCATGGACAACCGTGCTGATTACCAGGGGTAGGGGTGATGGGATGAACAGGGGCGCTGGGAGGAGGAAGGGTATGGGGGAATGAATGGTGATGGATGGGTACTTGACTTGGGGTGGTGAACATACAATACAGTGTATATCTGATGTGTTGTAAAACTGTGCACCTGAAACCTGTATAATTTTGTTAACCAGCATCACCCTAGTAAATTAAATTAAAAAATTAAAAATGGATCATCGACCTACATGTAAAACACAAAACTATAAGCTTCTAAAAGATAACATCAGAGAAAATCTAGGTGACATTGAAGTTAGCAATGAGCCTTCAGATATAATAACACCATAAGCAGGATTCATGAAAGAAACAATTGATAAGTTGGAACTCACTAAAACTTACGCTCTGTGAAAGACACTGTTAAGAGAATGAAAAGACAAACCATAGACTAGGAGAAAAATGTTTGTAAAAAATATTATCTGCTTAAGTATTTATATCCAAAATGCACATTTTAAAAAACTTTTAAAACTCAACAGTAAGAAAACATAAAACTCAATTTAAAAGCAGACAAAAGGTCTGATACCTAACCAAAGAAGATATACAAATAGCAAATAAGTATAGGAAGAGATGCTTAACATCACATGTCATTGAGGGATTGCAAATAAAACAGCGAAATACCACTACACAACAATAAAAATTGCTAAAATCCAAAACCCAGACAACGCCAAGTGCTTACAAGAATGTGGAGCAACTGGAACTTTTACTCATTGCTGGTGGGAATGCAATATCTTACAACAACTTTGGAAGACAGTTGGACAGTTTCCTACAAAGATAAACATAGTCTTTTTTTCTTTTTATAATTTAAATATTTTATTGTCTATGCTGTTACAGTTGTCCCATTTTTTTCTCCCTTTGTGCCCCTCCACCCAGTGCACTCCTAACTCCCAAAGTCAATCTCCACACTATCGTCCATGTCCATGGGTCATTCATACACGTTCTTTGACTAATCCCCTCACCTTCCTTCAACCAGTGCCCCCTCCCCCTCTTCCCCTCTTATGCTTATCAGTCTGCTCTATGTTTCTATGCCTCTGGTTCTATTTTGTTCATTAGTTTATTTTGTCCATTAGATTCCACTTAAAAGTGAGATCATATGGTGTTTGTCTTTAACTGACTGGCTCATTTCACTTAGCATTACAGTCACCAGTTCCACCCATGATGTTTCAATAGGTAGGGATTCTTTTTTTCCTGCTGTGTAGTATTCCATTGTGTAGATGTACCACAGCTTTTTTATCCAGTCATTTACTGATAGGTACTTGGGCTCTTTCCAAATTTGGCTATTATAAAGATTGCTGCTATAACATAAGGGTGCATATATTCTTCTGGTGTTTCAGGATTCTTAGGATGTATTCCCAGCAGTGGAATCACTGGGTCAAAAGGCAATTCCATTTTTAGGGGTTTTTTTTTGAGGAAATCCCATACTGTTTTCCACAGTGGCTGCACCATTCGGCATTCCAACCAATAGGGCATGAGAGTTCCCTTTTCTCCACATCCTCACTAGCACTTGTTCTTTGTTGATTTATTAATAATGGCTATTTTGGCAGGTGTGAGATGATATTTTGAGTTTAATTCACATCTCTCCAATGGCTAGTAATGTTGAGCATTTTTTTTCATATGTCCATGGGCCATCTCTGTATGTCCTCCTTGGAGAAGTGTCTATTCAGGTCCTCTCCCCATTGCTGAAAAATGTTTTACTATATGATTCAATGCAGATGGGCCTCTGGATACAGATACAAATAAATTCAAGATATATATCCAGAAATTTGTACACAAATATTTATAGCCACTTTAGTCATAATTTTCAAAAAGTAGAAGCAACCAAGTTTCCCTTCAATAGATGAGTGGATAAACAAACTGTGGTACATCTATACAATGAAATATGAGCAACAAAATAAATGAGCTATCAAGCCATGAAAGATATGAAAGAGCCTTAAATGTATATTGCTAGGTGAAGAAGCCAGTCTGAAAAGGTTGCAGGCTGTGTGATTTTAATTGTCTGGTATTCTGGAAAAGGCAAACTTGAAAAACAGTAAAAAGATTTATGGTTGTCAGGGATTTGGGGGGAGGAATGAATAGGTAGAGCACAGGAGATTTTTAAGACAATGAAATGATTCTCTATGATACTATAATGGTGGAAACATGAAGTTATGCTTTTTCAAAACCCATAGAACTTTACAACACTGCTATGGACCTGTATTCCCTGAAAATTCTTATTTTGAAGCCCTAACCACCAAGATGTCTTTTTTTTGGAGATATGACATCAGAGTGCTCTCTCCTCTCTCCCGTTACTTCTCTCCTCTCTCCTTTCTCTCTCTCCTTGAGCATTAAACATGCCTCCTGAATCATCAAAGATTTAAATTTTGAAAATAAAATTCATCAGCAAGTTTGCTTACTGTAACATTGTTTGAGTTACAAAGAACTAGAAACCTCAACTCTATCAACAGAGAGCAGGATAAATAAATTATAGTGCCTCCACACAATGGAATGTTACTCATTAAATAAAAATGGGAGAGCATTTTAAGTGTTGATATAGCAAGAATGCCAAGATATACTGTTAAAAAGAAATGAATAGAACAGTGTGTATGGAATACTATTATTTGCCTAAGCAAAAGAAAAATCTTGTATCTATATACATAATTCTTTTTTAAAAGAGTTTTTTAAAAGATTTTTGTATTTATTTTTAGAGAGAAGGACAATGAGGGAGAAAAGGGGGAGGGGAGAGAAACATTGATGTGCAAGAGCTATATCAATTAGATTGGTTTCCTCTCACACACCCCAACCTGGGGACCTGGCCCACAACTCAGACATATGTCCTGACCGGGGATCTAACCAGTGACCTTTAGGTTCACAGGCCGGTACTCATTCAACTGAGTCACACCAGCCAGGGCATATATTCATAATTCTTATATGTATATTTAACTCCTCCAGAAGGATAAACTAGATATGGGTAAGTTAGGAGGGAACTTTGGGAGTGGAAGGATGACTTTTAGAATATCCTCTCTTGCCCTGACCAATGCAGTTCACTTGGTTGGGTGTCATCCTGTGAAGCAAAGGGTCACCAGCTTGATTCTGGGTCAGGGTACATGCCTGGGTTGTGGGTTTGGTCCTTGGTTGGGGTGCATACAAGAGGCAACCAACCAACGTTTCTCTCCTTCTCTTTCTCCCTCCCTTCCTCTCTCTCTAATAGGTAGATAGATAGATAGATAGACAGACAGACAGACAGACAGACATTTAGAACATACTCTCTTGAAAGTTTTGAAGTTTATGCTAAATCACTATATCAACTTTTTTAAATAAATAAAATGAACATTTTAAAACAAACACTTAACTTCTATCATGTGAGGATATAACGAGAAGTTGGGTGTATGTGGTCTGGAAGAGGGCTCTCACCAGAACCTCACCATGCTCACACCCTGAACTTAGACTTCCATTGTCTAGAACTCAGAATCCTTCAAGGAATTTGTTGAATTACTAAATGAAGTTGAAAATGAAAGGGAAATGATGGTAAACAATGCTAGTGATTTGCTGATCAAACACCCTGGAAAATTTTGGCAGGAACAAATAGGCTCCACCAAGAAAAATTTAGGAAATCCAAGATGGCAACAGAGTAGGTGGAAACTACACTCACATTCTCCCAGGAGCAAATTGAAGTTACAATTAAATTATAGAACAATCATCCTAGATAATCAAATGAAGACTAGCTGGAGAGAAGTCTGAAGAGAAGTCTTATATCCAAGAATTCACAGAAGAAGCCACACTGAGACAGGAAAGAGAAATTTGAAAAGAATGATGAGATGTTTTATTCTTGGCTGGATCAGCACTTACATCTGTCTTCCAAAAAGAAAGAATCTCAGTTACAAGAGGCAGACCTACAGGTGTACAAGGAGAGGAACAAGTTTTTTGAATCTTGCTTTGATTATGTTCATCAAATCCAGGAAGTTCAGGAGTCCAGAAGCTTAATATTGTGGAGCCAGTCTTGGCCTTTTCTTATAGTGTCTTCATTTCCAGCAACTTGAGTGTGGAGCTCACGCAGGATTTCCTACCACACAAGCAAAAATTCCAACTCAATTGGAAGAATAAAAGATATCATTCCTCTACTACCTGAGAAGAAATGGAAGAACTTAAGGAAAGGATGAAAGCGGCTCCCCAAAATGCAAACTTCCAGGAGAGCTGACCATGGAAGGCTATCTTTATATCCAAGAGCAAAGGATTTTGGGAATATCCTGGATGAAATACTACTGTCAGTGTGGGAAAGAGACCAAAGCACTCACCATGACACCAGTGGAGCACAAGTCTGGTGCTAAGCAGAGTCCCTTAGACTTAACCCTGAAGTACTGCGTAAGAAGGAAGATGTCTATTTTAAAAAGTATTTTTATTATTCATTTTCAGAGAGAGGGGAAGAGAAGGAGAAAGAGAGGAGAGAAACATCAATGTGTGGTTACCTCTCGTGCACCCCATACTGGGGACCTGGCCTGCAACCCAGGCATGTGCCTGACTGGGTATTGAACTGGCGACCCTTTAGTTCGCAGCCCACACTCAATCCACTGAGCCACACCAGCCAGGGCAGGAAGATGTCTGTTGACAAGAGGTTGTATTTTGTTATAGAAACCAATGAAAGTCCAGAAACCACCACTCTGTAGGCCCTCTCAGAAGCTAACAGTGGCTATGGATGGAGACCATACGCTTCCCACAGGCCATGACACAACAGGAAGAAATGGAGCTGAATGAGGTGTGCTTCAAGTTTGTTAGAAAGTACGTCAGAGTCATTGAGACCAAAAGAATCAACACAGGTATTGTACCACACCTTGATTAGCAATATTCAGGTTCAGAGGCTGCTGAATGCCTTTTTTGGTGACAATTTTAATTTCATAATTCTTATTTGGAGTTGCTTCTGTGTTAGGAAATGTGACTTTAAAAAATGAGACACTGCTAAAGGTTATAGAATTAAATTTTATATATATATATATTGCCCAGTCAAGAAGGTGGCGTAGGCAAACACAACTCACCTTCTCACACAAAGCACATCAAAATTACAACTAAACTATAGAACAACCATCATTCAGAACCAACAGAAATAGAGCTGGACAGAAGTCCTATAACTATGGAATGAAAGAAGAAACCACCCTGAGACTGGTAGGAGGGGAGGAGATGCAGAATGAGTTGGTCACAACCCATGTGTGGTGGATAAAAATTGGGAGGGATATCTCAGGAGCAAGGGGTCCCAGCCACACACCAGGTACTCCAGCCCAGGGCTCCAGTGCCAAAAAGAGAAGTTGCCATAACTTCCGGCTGTAAAAACCAGCAGGGACTGAGGCCGTGGAAAACAGAATCTTCCAGACTCCCTGGCAGTCCCTCTAAAAGATCCTGTGCAAGGCTTACTCCAACCTGCTCCCTCTGGGCTCCAGCATGGGGGCGGAGATTAAAAGGCATCAGTGACACATGGGGAGGAACTGAGTTGTCCAACATCAGGGTGAGAGCTGAGGGGATGGCTTTGTCCCAAACAGAAGTGCTGGGAGAGGACATTGTTCTTTTTGTGAGCCCTCCCCCGCCAGAGCCACAGAGCCAGCAGGCAGGTGCCATGTCTGACACTCCATCAGCCTGGCGCATACTCTTCTCCCCACCCTGGTGATTCTCTGAGGTGCTGCCCCACCCAAACGTTAGGCCCACCCAAGCTGTTTCCAGTGGCTTTTCCAGATGAATGGCTTGTCTTGCCCCATGCTTCAAATTATCTAAATTCTCTCTCAAAAAAAAAGCAGCATCTGGCTCCAGTGAACCCCATGCCACTTGCTAAATTGTCCCAGGACTGGCACAAGTAGCAGTTCGCCTTAGTCCACAGCATGGCCTCAAAAGGCTCCTCCAAGCCCAGCCCAAGTAGCAGCCATCTGTACATCACTTTGTTGCTTATGCTGTGTGACCCCTCAAAGAACACAGGTAGTGACTGACCTTGGATGTATCAACAGCAATCAAGGCTCAACCAGAACAGGAGGGTATGCACAGCCCACTTGGTGGGCATGCCTTGATTACTCAGCTTAGTTATTAGGGGGGGCTGTGCCACTGGACCCTCTAGGACACCTACTGTATTAGGCCACTCATTTCAGACCGGGAGGTGTAGCAGCTCTACATGACATGTAGAAAACAAACACAGGGAGGCTGCCAAAATGAGGACACAAAGAAACGTGGCCCAAATGAGAGCAGAGAACAAAACTCCAGAAAGAGAGCTAAACAAAATGGAGACAATCCACTATATGCAGAGTTGAAAACACTAGTTATAAGGATGCTCAAGGAACTTAGTGAGAACCTCAAGCATAAAAAAGATCCAGTCACAAGAAAACATGACCTGTATATATGCTGCCTACAAGAGTCCCACCTCAGAACAAAAGACCTACACAGACTGAAAGTGAAGAGTTGGAAAAAAAATATTCAAAGCAAATGGACAGGGGAAAAAAGCCAGGGTAGCAATACTTACATCAAATAAAACAGACTTCAAAACAAAGGCCATAAAAAGAGACACAGAAGGACACTTCATAATACTCAAGGGAAGTGTCCATCAAGAAGACAAACATTATAAACATATATGCACCCAACATAGAAGCACCCAAATATATAAGGAAATTCTTGGAGAACTTCAAGAAAGATATAGACAACAACGCACTTATACTAGGGGATTTTAACACCCCACTGTCAACAATGAATAGATCTTCCAAATAAAATATCAACAAGGATATTGAGGCATTGAACAATGCCTTAGACCAAATGGACTTAACTGATATATATATAACGTTTCATCCCAAAGAGGCAAAATGCACATTCTTTTCATTTTTTTATTTTTCAATATATTTTATTGATTACGCTATTAATCAATAAAATATTGATTAATATTTACTCCCCTTTTTTTCCCATTTACTCTCCTTTATTCCCCTCTGCCCTGCACCCTTCCTCCCACCCGCATTATCGCCAGCCCACCCCCCAACCCCCCATAGTTCGTGACCAGGGGTCATACACATTTCTTTGGCTTCTCCATTTCCTATACTATTCTTAACCTCCTCCTGTCTATTTTGTACCTACTCTTTATGTTTCTTATTCCCTGTACCTGTTCCCCCCTTCTCCCCCCTCCACCTCCCCTTTGATAACCCTCCATGCAATCTCCATTACAGTGATTTTCCTGTTCTAGATGTTTGCTTGGTTTGTTTTTGTTTTAGGTTCAGTTGTTGATAGTTGTGAGTTTGTTGTTTTATGTTCATATTTTTTATCATCTTCATTTTCTTAGATAAGTCCCTTAAACTATTCATATAATAAGGGCTTGGTGATGATGAACTCCTTTAACTTGATCTTATCTGAGAAGCACTTTATCTGCCCTTCCATTCTAAATGATAGCTTTGCTGGATAGTGTAATCTTGCATGTAGGTCCTTGTCTTTCATGCCTTTGAATACTTCTTTCCAGCCCCTTCTTGCATGCTAGGTTTCTTTGGAGAAATCAGCTGAAAGTCTTATAGAAACTCCTTTACAGGTAACTGTCTTCTTTTCTCTTGCTGCTTTTAAGATTCTCTCCTTATCTTTCATCTTGGTAACTTAATGATGATGTGCCTTGGTGTGTGCTTCCTTGGGTCCAATTTCTTTGAGACTCTCCAGGCTTCCTGGACTTCCTGGGAGTCTATTTCTTACACCAGATTGGGGAAGTTCTCCTTCATTATTTTTTGAAATAAACTTTCAATTTCTGGTTCTTCTTCTTCTCCTTCTGGCACCCCTATGATTCAGATGTTAGAATATTTAAAGTTGTTCCAGAGGATCCTAGGCCTCTCATTTTTTTGAATTCTTGTTTTTTCATTCTGTTCCAGTTGCATGTTTATTTCTTCCTTTTGTTCCAAACCATTGATTTGAGTCCTGGTTTCCTTCTCTTCACTGTTGGCACCCAGTATATTTTGCTTTATTTCGCTTTGCACAGCCTTCACTTCTTCCTCCATTTTGCGACCATATTCATACATTTTTGGGAGCATCCTGATTACCTGAACTCTGCATCTGATAGGTTTGCTGTCTCTTAATCACTTAGTTCTATTTTTTTGAGTTTTGATCTGTTCTTTCATTAGGGCCATATTTTCTTGTCTCAGTGCAGCTGTTACATTGTAAGGGGTGGAGCTTTAGGTATTTGCCAGGACGGGGTAACCCACAATGCTACATTGTGGTGCTGTATGTGGGGGAGGGGTCTGAGAGGAAACAATGCTGCTTCCTCAGCTCTTGGCCGGCTTTCAGTAACTTCCCCCTGCTTCCCACAAGCAAATTGGCCCTTCTGGTGCTGATTCCCAGGTAGGTAGATTTATGTACAGTCTAGGATCCTGTGGGTCTTTCCAACAATCTCTCCTATGGAGAGTTCTACTGTGAGAGTTTCTCCTGCTGCCACAAACCCCACAGTATTTTACCACCAGAGGTTTTGAGGCTTTATTATCCCCACACTTGAACCCTGGGTGTCATGGCCTGTCTCACTCCCCAACTGTTCTTCCTGGTTATCTGCACTTAAAAGTGGGACCACCTGGTCTGCCAACCACTGCCTTTCCTGTTCCAGCCCTCCAGCCACCACCTTGCAGGATGTCCTCTCAGCCCCAACTGCCCATCTCTGCCCTCCTACCAGTCTGGATGAATATTTCTTCTTTAACTCCTTGGTTGTCGGACTTCCATACAGTTCTATTTTCTGTCAATTCTGGTTATTTTTCTTTTTAAATTTTTTTGTTGTCTTTCTTTTGGTTGTGCGAGGAGGCAAAGTATATCTACTTCCATCTCCACCTAATATGTGCATCTTTTTAAATGCAAGTAGATCATTTTCAAAAATAGGCCACATGATAGGACACAAAACAAGCCTCAACAACTTCAAGAAAATTGAAACTGTACCATACATTTTCTTGGAGCACAAGAGCCTGAGACTACAAACCAATCTCCAGGAAAAAAACTCAAAAACACTCAAATCCATGGAGATTGAATAGCATGCTATTAAACAATAAATGGGTTAATAACAAGGTCAAGGAAGAAATCAAAAAGTTTCTGGAAACAAATGAAAATAAACACACAACAGTCCAAAACTTATGGGACACAGTGAAGGCAGTCCTAAGAAGGAAATTCATAGTGATACAGGCCTACCTAAAAAAGATAGAAACATTTCAAATAAACAACCTAACCCTACACTTACAATAACTGGAGGAACAACAACAAACAAAATCCAGAGAGAATAGAAGGAAGGAAATAACCAAGATCAGAGCAGAATTAAATGGCATAGAGACTAAAAGAGCAATTTAAAGGATCGATAAGTCTAGGAGCTGGTTCTTTGAAAAGATAAAAAAATTGACAAGCCTATAAGCAAACTCATAAAGAAAAAAGGGGATGGAATCCAAATAAACAAAATCAGAAATGAAAGAGGAGAGATTACAACTGATACCACAGAAATACAAAGTTTTGTAAGAAATTACTATAAGCAACTGTAGGTCAAGAAATTTGAAAACCTGGGTGAAATGGACAAACTTCTAGAAAAATATGATCTTACAAAACTGAATCAAGAAGAAGCAGAAAGCCTGAACAGACTGATAACAGCTGGTGAAATTAAAACAGTAATAAAAACAACTCAAAGCACACAAAAGCCCTGGACCAGGCAGTTTCAGGAGAATTTTATAAAACATTTGAGGAAGAGCTAACCCCTACCCTTCAGAGACTACGACAAAAAATTCAAGAAGAGGGAAGACTCCCAAACTCTTTTTATGAAGCCAGCATCATCCTAACCCCAAACCAGATAAAGACACAACAAAGAAAGGAAACTTCAGGCCCATATCGCTGAGAACATAGACACCAAAATCCTCAACAAAATATAGCAAACAACATCCAGCAATGCATTAAAAAGATCATACACCATGATTGACTGGGATTCATCCCAAGGATGCAAGGAAGGTACTATCTTCACAAGTCAATAAATGTAATACATCACATAAACAAAAGCAAAAACAAAAATCACATGATCATATCAATAGATGTGGAAAAAGCATTTGATAAGGTACAGCACCCATTTATGATAAAAACACTCAGCAAAGTGGGAATAGAAGGAGCATTCCTCAACATAATGAAGGCCATGTATGAGAGACCTACAGCCAACATCATACTCAATGGGCAAAAACTAAAATCTTTTCCACTAAGGTCAGGAACAAGACAAGGGTGCCCACTTTCACCACTTCTATTCAACATAGTATGGGAAGTCCTAGCCACAGTGATCAAACAAGAAAAGGAAAAAAGGCATCCAAATTGGAAAGGGAGAAGTAAAACTGTCATTGTTTGCAGATGACATGAAAGTGTACATAGAAAATCCTATAGACTCCACCAAAAAAACTATTCAACCTAATAAGTGAATGTGACAAAGCAGAGGGATAAAGTCCATATTCAAGCCACTGTGCTCAGTGGATTGGGCACAGCCTGCAAAACCAAGGGTCACCACTTCGATTCCCAATCAGGGTGCGTGCCTGGGTTGCAGGCCAGGACCACAGTAAGGGGCACAAGAGAGGCAATCACACATTGATGTTTCTCTCCCACTATTTCTCCTTCACTTCTCCTCTATCTAAAAATAAATGAATAAATTTTTTTAAAAAATCAATGGTATTTTTGTACACAATGAAATGTCAGAAAAAGAATTCAGGGAAAAAAATCCCATTTACTATAGCAACAAGAAAAATAAAGTGCCCAGGAATAAACCTAACCAAGAAGGTAAAAGACCTGTACTCAGAAAATTACACACACCAAAGAAAGAAATTAAGCAAGACACAAATAAATGGAAGCATTCATATAGTGCTCATGGATGGGAAGAATTAACAGCATCAAAATGTCCACACTACCAAATGCAATTAACAGATTCAAAGCAACCCTTATTAAAATACCAAGGACATATTTCACAGATATAGAACAAACATTTCAAAAATTTATATGGAATCATAAATGACCTTGATAGCTGCAACAATTTTGACAAAGAAGAACAAAGTAGGAGGGAATCACAACACCTGACACCAAACTGTATTACAAGGCCACTGTAATCAAACAGTCTGGTACTGGCATAAGAACAGACACATAGATCAATGGAACAGAATAGAGAGCCCAGAAATAAACCCAAGTCTCTATGGTTAACTAATATTTGACAAAGGGAGAAGAAGCATAAAATGGAGTAAAAATAGCCTCTTCAACAATAGCCTCTTAAATGCTGTTGGGAGATCTGGACAGCTACATGCAAAAAAGTGAAACTCAACCATCAACTTACACCATACACAAAAATAAACTCAAGATGGATAAAAAATTAAACATAAGTCATAATGCCATAAAAGTCCTAGAGGAGAATATAGTTAGGAAAATCTCAGATACTCCATGCAGCAATATTTTCACTAATATGTCCCCTAGAGCAAGAGACATAAAGGAAAGAATAAAAAAATGGCACTTCATCAAAATAAAAAGCTTCTGCACAGATAAAGAAAACATCAGCAAAATGAAAAGGGAACCAACTGTATGGGAAAATATATTTGCCAATGATACCTTGGACAAGGGTTTGATCTCCAAAATGTATAATGAACTCACATAAGTCTACTCCAGGAAGACAAACAATCCAATTAAAAAATGGGCAAAAGACCTGAACAGACACTTCTCCAAGGAGGACATAGAGAGGATCCATAGACATATAAAGAGATGCTCAACATCACTAGCCATCAGAGAAATGCAAATTAAAACCACAATGAGATACCACTTCACACCAGTCAGAATGGCCATCATAAACAAATCAACAAACAACAAGTGCTAAGGAGGTTGTGGAAGAAAGGGAACCCTAGTGTGCTATTGGTAGGATTGCAGACTGATGCACCCACAGTGGAAAACAGTATGGGATTTCCTCAGAAAACTAAAAATGGAACTGCCTTTTGACCTGGCAATTCCACCACTGGGATTATACCTAGGAATCCTGAAACACCAATTCAAAAGAACTCATGTACCCCAATGTTCATAACAGCGCAATTTACAATAGCCAAGTGCTGGAAGCAACCTAAGTGCTCAACAGTAAATGAGTGGATCAAAACACAATGGAATACTACACAGCTGAAAGAAAGAAGGAGCTCCTACCCTTCACAACAGCATGGGTGGAACTGGAGAGCATTATGCCAAATGAAATAAGTCTGGCAGTGAAGGACAAATGCCATATGATCTCACCTATAAGTAGAAGCTAATCAACAAAAAAAAACAAGCAAGCAAAATAGAACCAGAGACATTGAAATTAAGAACAAACTGACAGTTACCAGAGGGGAAGGGGGAGGGGGATAATGGGGGGAAGGGGGAAGGGACATCAAGGAAGATAGAGTGTGGGAGGTGAGGATGGGTGGGGCTGGGGGAAAATGGAGACCACTGTACCTGAACAACAATAAATAAGTAAATAAATAAATGAATAAATATCCAGTCAGAAACAATACACTAATTAAAATAAAGAACAATTTACAGGAAATCAACAGTAGAGTGGATATAGCCAAAAATGAAATCAGTGACTTGGAATATAAGGAAGCAAAAAACAACCAATCAGAACAGCAAGAAGAAAAAAACAATCCACGAAAATGAGGATAGTGTAAGGAGCCTCTGGGACAACTTCAAACACACCAACATTCGCACCATGGGAGAGTCACAGATTGGAAACCTATTTGAGAAAATGACAGAAAACTTCCCTAACTTGGAGAAGGATACAGACATAAAATTCGAGGAAGTGCAGAAAATCCCAAATAAGATGAACCCAAACAGTCCCATTCCAAGACACATAATTGAAATGCCAAAGGTTGAAGACAAAGAGGAACTCTTAAAAGCAGCCAGAGAAAAGTAGTTAATTACCTACAAGGGAGGTCTCAGAAGACTGTCAGCTAATTTCTCAAAAGAAACCTTGCAGGCTAGAAGGGAGGACAAGAAATATACAAAGTGATGAAAAGCAAAGACCTACAACCAAGATTGCTCTATCCAGCAAGGCTATCATTTAGAATCGAAGGACAGATAAAGAGCTTCCCAGACAAGAAAAAGCTAAAGGAGTTCATCACCACAAACCAGTATTATAAGAAATATTAAAGGGTCTTCTTTAAGAAAAAGATCAAAAATACGCGTTGGTGGTATAGTGGTGAGCATAGCTGTCTTCCAGGAAAAAGATCAAAACTATGAATAATAAAATGGCAATAAATACATATCTATCAGCAACTGAATCGAGGAAACAAAATAGATAAACAAGCAGAACAGAAACAGAAACATAGATACAGAGACTGTTTTGATGGTTGCCAGAGGGATGGTAGTCAGGGAGATGGGCAAAAAGGTGAAGGGACTATAAATACAAATTGGTTGTTACAGAATAGTAATGGAGATGTAATTTACAGCATAGGAAATAGAGCAGTCAAAGAGCATATACACATGACCCGTGGACATGGACAGTGTTGTGGGGATTGCCCCTGACAGTGGGGGAAGTGCTGGCTGGAGGGGGACAAAGAGGAAAAAACTAGGATAACAATAATAGCATAATCTGCCCTGGCTGGTGTAGCTCAGTGGATTGAGCGCGGGCCTGCGAACCAAAGGATCACAGTTCGATTCCCAGTCAGGGCACATGCCTGGGTTGCACGCCAGTTCCCGGAAGGGGGCACACAAGAGGCAACCATACATTGATATTTCTCTCCCTCTCTCCTTCCCTTCTCCTCTAAAGATAAAATAAATACAGTCTAAAATAATAATATTAATAATAATAGCACAATCCATGAAATATAATTTAAAAATAGAAAATAATTAAAAATATTTTTCAAAGGTAATAAATAAATAAAAATAAACATTAAAGTAAGAGGTGAGCATCATATTTTAATTTATGGTTAGGAAAGTTATAAAGTTAATATGAAAATAATGCCCAAATGATCACCTCTCAGAGTACCGCAAAACTAGCAAAACCCATCCATGGCTCTTTGCCATGTAAAGGTGGACAAGCGACAACCATGTCACTCCGTGAGGCAAGCCTAGGCTGAAGTCCAAAGGTCCCAGTGAGGTCAGAAAGCCACCAAAGAAAGCCCTCGTCCATTCTTTGAGGCCCCAAGCAGTTCTTCGTGTGAGGTTTCCTCCAGGAGCACAGGACACGCCCGGGACGGTGATCTGACCTTCGCACCTTCCACGTCACACCACAGCCCGGGGTGTCTCTGCCTTGGGCTCACAAAGCAGCTCCAGCACCACCTAGTCCTTTCCGTGCTGTCAGCCCCAAATCTAGCATTTTAGATTCTGTTTTCTTTCAAATTTTAGCAATTTTCACTCATTCTTCCTATTTATGTTTTTATTCATGCCACACACAATCTTTGATTACCAAAAAAAAAAAATTTAAAACAGCTTGAGTTTAAACGCAAATATTTTAATACTCTTCTGGTTAAAGTCTCAAGTACTACAACTCTGTCATGTGCATATTTATCTGCTGGCAAAGTAATAATCCTCCATCCTAACTACCTGGGGAGATTTCTGTCTTTATTTGGTCCCATCTTTATCCAGTATATGTAGCAGCAGCTTATAGAAGTACCAGCTATGTTGGTATCCAGTGCCCCCTATCTCTTGGTATTCACACCCTTGTGTAACACTCACCCCAAGAGTGTGGGTGGGTGGGTTTATTGTCTCGTTTCTAACTAAATATAGCAGAAGTAATAGGATGTCACTTCAGAGATTAGGTCACTAAAAAGACTGTGACTTCCATCTTGGGCACTCACTCTTTTCCCCTCTTACATCACTTGGCCAGGAAGAAGCCAATGGTCATGCTGCAAGCCTGCCCTGTGGAGAGGCCCACAGGAGTGAGCTCAGAAGCAAATTCTTCAGTCCCAACTGAGCCTTGAAATGACTGCAGCCTTGGCCAAGAGCGTGACTGCCACCTTGTGAGAATCCCTGAGCATGAGGCACCCTGCGAAGATGTTCCCAGATTCCTGAGCCTCAGAAACTATAAGATAATGATTGTTATTTTAAGTCACTAAGTTTGGGAGTAATTTGGTAGTCAGCAATAGATAACTAATACAAGCTACAATTATTAAAGACACAACTTAAATTAATTGATGCAATACCAATATAGTCTTTAAAATCCTGTTGTCCCAAGAAAAGAAACAAGAAAGAATAGATGCTTAATGATGTTAATTGTTTTTATGATAGATGATTAAAATCTCATTGCAGTAATTCAGTAATCAATAAAATGAATATTGCATTTAAAAATAGTGAAGCCCTTGCCAGCATGGATCAGTTGGTTGGGTATCATCCAGCAAAGCAAAAGGTCACAAGTTCAATTCCTGGTCAGGGCACATGCCTGGGTTGTGGGTCTGATCCCCAGCTGGGGCATGTGTGAGAGGCAACCAGTCAATGTTTCTCTCTCACATCAATGTTTCCCTCCCTCTCTTTTTCCCTCCCTTCCCCTCTTTCTAAATAAATAAATAAAATCTTTTAAAAATAAAGAATAAATAAAAATAGTGAAAACTTTGGAATGACTCATCAAAAAAGTTAAATATTGTTTAGCATAGCAGGTCTTACATACTTTTATATTCTATGTGTGAAATACTTTTATGATATTAATGTATCAAGAATCTCTGTATTTTCATAAACAGAATCACTAATCCTCCTTTCTGCCAATTTACTGACCTTGAAATTTAATTTATAGGTCTACATTTTATTTCAGTGTTAATTCCTCTCAAATCAATGCCTGAAACAGTTGCTTTAAAGAATGGGGCATGAGTGCCCTCTTGTGATAGAATAGGCATTTAAATATTTTTCAGTTGCATGTGAAATAATTTGAACTGAATTACTTCAGAAACACAAAATGACCTCTATTGCTAGGACAAATTTTATCAATACTTTTAAGTCCATGAAGGACAAGTACCTGAAGAACTCAGTGAATGTTAATAAACAATAGGAATGTCGCACTAAAATGCTTTTTTTAAAAAAAATTCTTCTCCTAGCTCTAACAAAAGTTGAGTAGGATAGAAGCTCTTTAAACTAATCATTACTTAATTGTCTCACAAATGCTCTTCGTTCCTGCTTAGTAACATACACAGGCCCCCAAAACAAGAAAAAGACTCAGGGCCAAGCAGGTAGGCTCAGGTATGCTTCTAGTCTATTTTGTTGTTGTTGTTGTTATATTTTATTGATTATGCTATTACAGTTGTCCCAATTTTTCTCCCTTCAACACCCTTGCTTCTACTCTTTAATGGCCACTGGGTGAGGTGTCTCCTTTTTGAGGATCATTGTTTGATCCTAAACCTACTTATGTCAATTGTACTTGTATTCAGTTATCTAATTAAATAAATACTATGCAAAAATAATAATTTGTTAAAAGAAAGTGTTATTGGGTTAAAAAAGTAAGTTGGATGTTTGGAATGACTTCCAAAAAGGTGTTTGAAAAAAATTTTTTTGAATTATATATGGGCAAAAAATTTATGGAAAATCAAAAATAGAGGTCATAAAATCCAGAATAGTTCTAAACTAAATAGCACCAAAACATCAGCAGACTACTTAAAAATAATGTTAATGCCCTGGCTGGTGTGACTCAGTGGATTGAGCACTGGCCTGTGAACTGAAAGGTTACCAGTTCAGTTCCCAGCCAGGGCACATATGTGTGTTGTGGGTAAGGTCCCCAGTTGGGGGCATGCAAGAGACGACCAATCTACGTTTCTCTCTCACATCAACATTTCTCTCTCTCTTTCTCCCTTCCTTCTTCTCTCTCTAAAAATAAATAAATTTAAAAATAATAACAATGCGAATAAAAGCCTTGGCCCCAAATCAAAAAACTGGTAAAATATTCATTTTTTTTATTTTATACTAAAATAAAATACTTTCGATAAATAATACCTTTTTAAATGACTCTACACTTTAACTGACTTTTTTGATTCACAGTCTAAAGCATGTTTTTTTCACCAACTGCTCATATTATATTTGCATTTAAATAAAAACTTGTTTGGAATGTGCATGTGGCCGGATTCTAGAATGAATTTGGGTCCATGTGACCTGGAATACAGGAAATCTGTCCCTGGTTAAAATTAAACCATAATGCCATGGCATTGGTGATGCAATAGTTAGCTTAGCTGCCCTCCAAAAACTAAACCATAACATTTGGCGTTAACATCTGGAAATATTTGTGTGAACTTTTGACCCCTAAAATAACACTGTTTCTACATTGCTGACATCAGTATTTGGCAGAAAAGATTTATGTAGATGATGGTTGTGTGGAATCATCACACAGGAGGGCACTCCACATTCACTTTTTACAAACCTAAATGAGGACTTCCAATCAAGATGGAGGCATAAGTAGACACAGTTAACCTCCTTGCAGAACCATAAGAAGAATCACAACTAACATCGAAACAAAAAAAAACCAGAACTACCAGAAAGTCAAACTGTGTGAAAGTCTGCCAACTGAGGACTGGAGAAGCCGTATTCACCTGGATGGGTAGGAGGGGCAGGAGGGGCAGAGACAAGAGAGGACGCAGTGTGGGGTGATGAGATCGGCGGCAAGGCGGCTGCAGCAGCCACTGAAACAGGCGAACCTGCTTTCATATGTGGTAGGCAAAAATCAAGAGGCATACCTAGGGGGCCTCTATAGATGTGGAGATCATTTGGAGGGTTATCCGCTCGGAGGAGGAAGGGGGGAATGGGGGAAAAGTTGCAGGGATTGAGAAGCATAATTGGTAGGTACAAAATAGACAGGGGGTTGTTAAGAATAGTATAGGAAATGGAGAAACCAAAGAACTTACATGCATGGTCCATGGACATGAACTAAGGGGGGAAACTGCTGGAGGGAATTGGGGTAACAGGCTGAGGGGGGCAAAGGGGAAAATTTGGGATAACTGTAATAGCATAATCAATAACATATATTTTAAAAAGTATAAATAATATATGTCTCACCCATAGCATGATATTAATATTAGATAACATGTTGCAAAGCTTTGACTAATATAAAGTATTATCATCATTAAGCATTTATTGATCATCTACTATAATTAAAGGCATAAGATGAATGTTTATTTGAGACCGAGGGCAAGAATACAAGAAGAAGAAGAAGGGGGTGGGGAGGGGAGGAAAGGAGGAGAGGAGGAGGAGGAAAGGAGGAGAGGAGGAGGAGGAAGAGTGGGAGGAGGAGGAGGAAGAGCAGGAGGAGGAGGAGAAGAAGAAAAAGGAGGAAACCTGGATAATGTCTGCCCTACCCTTGGAATAAGATTAGATTGAAGGAATAACATATGTGCTTTAAAGATCTATATGCAAATACTAAAATTGTGTTAAATAAGGCCAAGTACTTAGTGAAGATTGCAGTTGAAATAAATTATTAGATTCTGCTGAGTTTTGGGGGATTAAGTAATGGTGCAAAACTTTGCCGAGAACATTGACTGAAAGGAAATGAGAGTCTTATAAGAAAAAGATGAGGTAATAAGTAATGAAAGAAAACAAATAAGGAGGAAAAAATAAGAAAAGTTTTTTTTACAGGTCAAACTAGAGATACAACCAAAACAAGATTTGAAATAATGAGCATTTCATCATTTTCAGGGAAGAAATTTAGTCCTGGTCACATTTAATTACGCTTGGCAATGTGGCCATGACTGTAGTCAGGGTCCTAGATTTTATTAGACCGCTGAATTGAAAGAGAAAGACCAAGCAGAGTCATTCAAGAAAATGTAAAAGTTGATCTATTGACAATTTCTCCTTGTGTACTGGGTAGAATGAAGTGAGAAAATAATTTCTTAGCTGTAACCTCCTAATAAGGTATAATAAAGTCAGTAAGTAACTGATTGCAGAGACTTATCCTTCTGTACATTCATTTTATCAACGCCAAGCCGCTGCCCTACTCCTGGGGCTGGGAGACTTTAGTCAGGTGTAGCCCTGCATTGCCCCTTCTGTCCATTATCCACACTCCTCGTCTGGACTCTGTTGCATCTGGCCACGCTCTTTCCTTCCAGATGTCTGTGTCAGCTGTTGGCCCATCACCTCCCCGGGCTGCACATCCTATCCATTGCTTTTCAAAATCAGCTGCCAACTGTGAAAGGAAAAAGGTTTCAAATCTGGTCTGGAACAGATCATTTTACTTGATGTAATCGACAACCCCTTTCTGTGAAGGAAGGAGCATTTCCGATCAAACACGCAGGCAATTTTCAGACAAACGTTAATAGAACTAAGCTTGTTCTAGGAAAGTCAGTTTATGTAAGAGCGGATATAAACCCAACCAGGAAGTTACTGGTGAAGAGCACAGTTTCTACACAGGTGTGAAGCAGAAGCCAAACTAGAGCAGGCTGAGGAGTAAGAAGGAAGGAGTCGTTGACCGCGAACACCAGTGGCTCTTCAACTGGAAAGGCGAAAGAAAGATAAGGCGGCAGCTGGTTTTCAAACATGGACACGATCGTGTTGGTATGTTCAAGGAAAGGAGGCTTATAACTAGAAATTGGCTTTTTGTTTCTGAATGAAAACTTTTGCCTCTCATTACAAGTAAGATAATGTGCTGATTTGGTTTAATCTCTTTAGAATAAGTAAACACTGGGAATTTAGAGATGGAGAAAAGCTTATTTTCATTAGCTAGCATTAGAGAGGAAGGATTCTCTAAATTTGTCTATACAGCCCTGGCTGGTGTGGCTCAGTGGATTGAGTGCGGGCCTGTGAACCAAAGAGTCGCTGGTTTGATTCCCAGTCAGGGCACATGCCTGGGTTGCAAGCCAGGTCCCCAGTGGGGGCCACATGACAGGCAACCACACATTGATGTTTCTCTCCTTCTCTTTCTTCCTCACTTCTCCCCTCTCTAAAAAAATAAATAAATAAAATATTTTTTAAAAAAAATTTGTCTGTGCAGTAGACTCCCCTAAAGATCTCGATAAAGATAGATTCTAGGGCTCTGTGCCAGACCCACTGAACCTGAACGTAGAAGAGAGGCCTGGGAATCTGCAGTTTTAACGAGCATCTTATGAGCCAGGGAGGTTGAGGCAGGGGAACAGTGGGAAGCTCAGGCTCTGGAGTCAGAAACAGCTGAGTTCGAAACCTTCTTCATCGCTACGGGCCCTGCATGAGTTATTCCACCCCACCCCTCAGTGGTTGCTGTATTGATAGGGGAACTCATTAAAGATTTTAGCTGTAGCGTTTAGGCTTAAGTGATTAATGCTTGTGGAAAGCTGTTATTCCAGGACCTGGAATGCAGGACCCAGTGACTCCGGAAGGTCAACAAGCAATTCATCCTTGATGTCCTAGGAGGTCTCAAAGTGATGGAGGTGATATCCGAGCCATTGTGTTGCGGGGAGGGAATGTCCATGGCACAGATAAAGAATTGTCGATCAGCAGATAAAGAAATACTAGAAAAATTGCTTCTGGACTGAAACTGTTATCTGACTAACCTTTTTTCCAAACCCCTTACCTACTAGCTTTTCTTCTCCCTATAAAAATGTTGGCTTGAGATAAGATGTTAAGATGGTCTTTAGGGTGCATAACCCACTATCTTCTCAGATCGCTGGTATCTGAATAAAGTGCCCACAAAGGTTGAATCCTTGTCTCTGCTTGTTGGTTCTGGCAGTGACAGGCAGCAGGAATGCTGACTTTTCGCACTTCAGAATGGATGAAATAGCACATGTAAATGTCAGGTACTCACCAATGCTCAATCTAGAATTAGTATCTTCATTTTTTTAATATGACTTTCTCCAGGAAAGTCCATTCCCCAAACCCAGTTGACTGCCATTGAAAAGTCTAGTGACCTCTAGTGAACTAGATTTCTTTAAACATAGCCAGTCAAAGGATCACACAATCATTTTCTTTCCTAGCAAATGGCCCTAAGGAGAGTGAACCTTTGTTTGACATATAAGGAACCTTTTGCTTTGGCAGCAAGATTGTAAGGAAACTTTGGCCTTGCTCCCAACTAAATATTTTAATATGATTTCTCTATCACAACACTTTGTTGAGTTTTTCCAACCCCTGGACCATGTTCACCCCCTCGTACTGATGGTTTCCTTTAGCACTACTCCATATATTCTGATATGGCCATAAAATGTCCTCTCAGCAGCTAACAGCTGAAAAGACAGACTGGAAAGTGTTAGGTGCGAGGAGTGCTACACTAACCCGGGAGGAATAGCAATTCAAGACCAGGGACTTGGCCTACCAAGGGTATTATAGCAAAGCAGGAAAAAAAGAACAGTAATACAGATGCTAAAAAGCAGCGTAAACTAGAGAGAGAGAGAAAATGGAAACGGGATCTTTCCAAAAAGCTAGAATAGCATATGAAATGGACATCAGGGATTAAGTAAAGCCCTACACAGAAAACAAAGTGGGCACACAATAGTTGAAATAAAAGATCAGAGCTGACCAAGTAGAGTTCATTGGATGAATGGGATCTCTTTGGCCTGAAGCCACCCTGTTGGATTTAAAAAGGATTCATCCTAGGGAGTAGTTTTGGGAATGACAAAGATGCTTAAAGCATGAGGGTGTCTTTTGTTTTTGTTTTTTACAACTGAAACCAATAGAATTGTATTAACCAATGTCACCCCAAGAAACTCAACTACAACAACGAGAAGATGAGGATGGAGACAGGTCAGCCCCACCTCTGCAGAAACCGGAAGGTCGACTGTAGAAGAGAACAGAGAACACAGGTCAGTGGGAGAAGGGGATCCTGGTGGCCAGGGAGTGGGCCAGTCCCCACCCCTCATCACGTTGTTCTCATTGGAACGCAGACACGCCCAGACGCCAGGTGCAGAAGTCCGGGGACCCTGAAGTTACAATGTGGGGGCGTAAGCGAATCTTGCGTCCCTCAATCCAACACGAGGCAGCGTCTCACACCTTAGAAGCCCTGGGAGACACGTCAGAGCCCTGGGCACCGTCACTACCTGCACTCTCAGCATAGCTGTTCTTTTCTGCCCGAGCACTTCGTCCTTCACATCGCAGCTCTGATCCCCACAGCTCCAAGGAGAGCCAGGCCCGCAGCAAGCAGGTCCCACAGGAGCGGAGACGGCCTGTGGAAGCAGCTCCCATCGCAGGGTCAGGGGCTCAGGCGGCCCTTCCTGCTGCGCGCGGCGCGTGTATCTCCTCTGCTCCTCTGCGGAAGGGGCCACCACAGCCGCCGGCTTCTGAAAGTTCCTCTCCCTGCAGGCCTGGTCGCACGACTCCGCGCCCCTGGTCTGGTCCTGCCCACCACGCTGCCAGGTCAGGGTGCTCTCTGCAGGGCAGAAGCA
This sequence comes from Anoura caudifer, assembly GCA_004027475.1. Taxonomy (NCBI): domain Eukaryota; kingdom Metazoa; phylum Chordata; class Mammalia; order Chiroptera; family Phyllostomidae; genus Anoura; species Anoura caudifer. The sequence goes on along the minus strand of PVKU01011189.1, from coordinate 7,151 downwards.
CAGGGCCCAGCACCTCAGGGTGACCTCGTGGTCAGGGATGAGGCGGCGGGTTACAAGTGTCTTCGGGGCATCTATTACTGAGCAGCAGTTGGGGTCCTGCTGCCCGCTGCCACCCTCTAGGCAAAATTCCAGAGGCAAAGGTTTGGCTCGCCTGACCCTAAGCTGTGCGCAGAATTCCTTGCCATCCCAAGATGACCATCCAGGCATCTTCAAAGCAGAGCGCCCTGAGAGCCAGAGCCGACTAGCACCCTCTCCCCTCCCGGAGCCAGAGAGTGTTTCTCTGATGTCAAATCTTCTCACCCATAATTCCACGGGCTCCAGTCCCGCAGCAGGCTGTTTGCCTTGGGCAACCTCCCCCTCTGATCCGCCTCTCTGCACCCGTTCTGCACTAGCAGCCTCTCTTCCACCTTCTGCAGGAGCCCATCTAGGCAGCTGCCCGGCAGGTAGTTCCTGATGGGCTCTGCCGCACGGGCCACCTGGAAGCGCCCATCCAAAGCCGTGTTACCGCCAGGCAGCCCCTGGAGAGTGTGAGACCCGTTCTCGCTCTGGTGGCCGGAGCCAGGCAGTTAGTTGAGCTGCACTCGGGCGATCTGTGCCTTGCTCTCGACACATCCGCATGTTCGGGCCCCAGCAGTCTGGCTCCAACTGCTGCACCCATGGCCCCTGTGGTGCTATCCTCAGACGTGTGGGACAGCGGTGGAACCGCCCGAACTGCGAACGGCATGCGGTCCACGTAGCTGACTTCGAAGTGCCAGGGCCCCGCAAAGCAGCGAGGACACAGTGGTGCTGAAACGTCTCAGGGATGGGAGACCGGGGGCGGGTACCAAGTTGATGGGACAGGAGGGGTAAAGGGGCCCAGGAGACGGAAAAGGGGCGGTGGGGCTCAGAACGGAGGGGGTGGGGAAGAGGAAGGAGTCCGGACAGGTGTCGCCCAGATGAGAGTGGCAGGTCTGGGAGCCGGCGTGGGGCTGGTGGAAATCTCCTTTCCTGGGATCCTGCTGCTCACCTGGTCCCCTGGCTCCCCCCTTGCAAAGGCCTTTCCTCTTGACGCTGGATCACCCGCCCAGGCCTTGGTGAGGACCAGAGCCCCCGGGGGGAGGTTTGGGGACCCCATGACCTGCATCCTCAGGGGTCTGGGGAGTATGTGAGTCCAGGAGGGTTTGCGGAGGCGCTCTAAACCGCAACGCTGATGATGATCATCTGCACTTCATGTTCCGGAAGTTTTTTTTTTTTTTTTGGGGGGGGGGGTATGTGCACCCTCTTGTTGTAGTTGAGTCCTGAAAGCTGTTGCCCCTTTTGAGGGTGGTGTTAACCGTTCAAGCTGGCTGACTACGTGGGTAAAACCTACACCACCACGTATGAGACATTGTGCAGGGCCTGCTCCCGCCCCGAGGCAGGGTTGTTCCCAGCAGGGTCCGGTGCCTGCTGGAACGCCCCTTCGGGGTGCCACTCGTGTGGCTGGATGGGGCCAGCCCTGCTCTGGCCTGACGCCCGCCACTGACTGTGTTACTTCCGGGTTCATTTGGGTGGGGTCCAGACACAAGTCGGGTCAGATAATTGCGTAACAGACCTCGGGCTGCCAGTCTGCGGCTGCCACTGTTTCCTGTCTGTGGCTGCATTTACTGGGCCTGGGTGTTTGCACGAGGGGCCAGCTTGTGCATTAGGGTCAGCCTCCTTCAGGTAGAGCTAGGGGCAGATCTGTAAAAGGACCGATGCTCCTGGCTGGTGTAGCTCAGTGGATTGAGCGCAGGCCTGTGAACCAAAGGATCGTGGTTCGATTCCCAGTCAGGGCACATGCCTGGGTTGCAGGACAGTTCCCAGCAGGGGACCCACGGGAGGCAACCACACATTGATGTTTCTCTCCCTCTCTCCTTCCCTTCCCCTCTAAAGATAAATAAATAAAAATCTTAAAAAAAAAAAAAAAAAAGGACCAATGCTCCCTGAGGTCCCCCTCCACCTGTCAGCTACCCCTTCTTCCCCTGGGGTTGCCTACCCTAGTCTTCCTCTAGATCCTTCCAAAGAAAGACTGTACAGTAGGCCCAGATAAGCCACAACCCACAGACCCTTCCATGTGTTGCTAGCTTGGTAATGTGGGGCAACCAGGGTGGGAAAGACAGGGCTAGTTGTTCCCCCTACTTGTGGGTCATATGGTCAAGCACTCACACAGGGGAACGTGACCCTTACTCCAGCGCCAAACCGCTCAGTCTCTGCCAGTCTCCAACTCTAGTTCCCTAGGAGGGATGCACCACAGGTTCAAGTTGGGTGCAGCCAGCCAGCCCCTATTCAGGAGCAAGCTCCGCCAGGTACTACCACTGTGCTCAAGAGGACAGATGAAAAGAGTCTCCCATTTGGGGTGATGCTGACCAGCCTGCAGGAGGGCGCTGAGCGCTTTGTCCCAGTCCCAGCCAATAGCGTCTGAGGCACTCACACTCTGAATGGCCCAGCTCCCAGCAGCTCTCCCTTCTCCCCGTAGAACTGAGCTCAGGAGCCCAGGGTGTCCAAGACTTGGCAGGACTGACCCAAACAGTGTCCTGTTAGGAGTGGTGCCCATACACCTATGGGCTGAGGTGCAGCACTTCTTCTCTTTCCCTGGGGTAGTGCAGACTGAGCTCAGAGGGGAGACAGGAGTGCCCCAGATGCCTTATGATGTAGCCGTATACCACAGAATCCCCCCAACTGATTCCCAGACAAAAGCTTCCCTGGGAGACATGCTCTGACAATCCCAGCTCTGTGTAGCACTCTTATCCCACTTCCTGGCTGAACTCAGCAGGATAGGACCAGCCAAGTGATCCAACAGTTGGGAGGGAGGGGGAGGGGCACCAGCTATGCACGTGAGGTAGGAAAGACCAGTGTCCTTTTCAAAACTCTACCAGGATCCTCCCCAGAAATTAAGGGCCCCAAAGGTCACCACTGGGTGCAGCCAGCAGACCCCTCTGCAGGACCCCAGCACAGCCTAACGCCCTTGCCGGAAGTCAGGAACCAAACAGTGCCCTCCCAGACTGGTGCTGTAACAGTAAGAGTGGTTGTCCCTGGGAAGGTGGCACCTGGGTCTCCAAGGAGGACTGAATCCCCAGTAATTTTCACCCCCAGATGCAGCGCAGGCTCCTCTTCCCATCTCTGTTGCTCTGGGTTGGGATCCCTGCATGGAGCTAAGACTCCCACGCTCCTGGGGCTGGGGTGGGGGCGGGGGGGGGGAATTTTACTGCTGCAATATCCCTCCAGCTTCTCAGCCGGCCACTCTTGGGTGCAGGGGCTGGCCCCTTCCACGTCTCTGTCTTTCTTACCAATCTCTGTGTGGCTTCTTCTGCAAATCCCTGGTCATAATGTTTCAGTTAAGGTAGGCTTCGGTTGGTTCAGGTTGACTGCTCTATAATTTAGCTGTAAATCTGGTTTGGGGCTGGGAGCAGGTGAGTGAAGCTGCCACCTACTCTGAAGCAATCTTGGAGTCTCTGAGGGGGTTTTCGAATATCCGTCATTTACCTGGATCTTAGCTTTGATATCTGCATTTTTTTACACTTAATAAAGAGGGATTAATTTGGTCACTTTGCCATATTGAACTTCATTTTGAACAGGCTTTGCTCTAATGGGCTGTCTTAGACTAAAGTTCCCACAGAAGAGGGGTAAGACATGTCACAGCAGCAACTAGGGACCGAGATGGCAGCATGGCAGAGAAGCGTAGCCAGACAACCGGGAAAAAACAGATGTGAAGCATCCTGGAAAAGAGATGGGAAAAATGGTCTAAAACAGTAGGTTACTCCACTGTAGCCACCCTAGGATCCTAGGTGAGGAAGACGGTGGGTCAGTGAGATGTAGTAGAAGACAGATCCAAACAAACAGATACTCAAAGAGGTCCGAACACCCCAAACGCTGGAATCGCTGAAGAACACGTTAAACAATGAAGTCTTCCCTCTGCACAGAATGCTCCTCCCTGAGCTGTCTAAAGAACCCACTCTCTCCTTCCTTCAGATGTTGATCAAATATGTTCTTCGCAGCACAGCCACCCAACCTAAGACGCCAACATGTTTTACACACACACAATCCCTATATCCCTCCCTAGTTATTTTCTTTTTCCTCTTAGTTCCTATCAGTGCCTAACATAGCATATATTTCACCTGTGTATCCCGTTTAGTCTTGCTCACTAAAATATAAACTCAATGACAGAGAACTTTGTCTGTTAGCTGCTATATCTCCTACATGCAGATTTCAGATTTATAGACTCAAAAACTGTGAGAAAGGAAATGTCTTTCACTTAAGCCACCCACTTTGTGATATTTTGTATGGCAGTTTTAGCAAACCAATACATCGTACATTAACTAACATCTCCCCTGGCTTGCTTTGAGTATTCCATCCTGATTTGTCTTTCTCGCTGAAATTTTATGTTTCGTTTTTCTTTTCTGTATGCGTTTTTATAGCCACCTCAAATTCTTTTGGGAATCCATCAGTCCCCTGAAGTATGAGTCTGATAATCTTTTCTTTAAAATGTGGGATTGAGATTAATGTGTCATCACTAGTTTTTAATGAGTCTTCCTGGATCCTGATCAACATTGCTTCCTTGTCCAAGTGGCTGTATGGCAAATGATGAATGATCCATTCAAGAATGTTGCCAAGGATCAACATCAGGTTGGGGGCAGTGTGGAGTATGGAGTGATGAGAAGCATCTAAAGAGTCTGGAATAAGGAATCTAGAGTTGGCATTTGTACCGAGGACTTAAGGAGTGATTTTTGGATTCTGGGCACTGCTTTTAAAAAAACTGATCAAAGAAATTGTTTGATATGGCCACTTGTATGTTAAAAGTGTACCTGCTATACACTAAACACATTGCTAAACATATGGTTATTTCATGCATAGGCAAGGCCAATAGCCATGCACATAAATAAATTACAATATTGTGTGAGAAAACAATGAAAAAAGTTCAAGTTTCAGAAGTACTAAAGTGGAGGAAATGATTCTTCTGTTCTAAAGACAGTTTTCCAGGGAAGTTAACCTCTGACCTAGGTTTTGATGAGAGAGCTGGCATTCAACATACAGCTAAAATACAAAAGGAAGTTCCAAGTACAAAGCATAAAATGTACAGTCAGTACGATTAGTCTGAGAAACGATTGCATAATGTAGCCTGATATTGCTGGACATAAAGTAAGAGGAAGAAGACAGGAAATAAGGCTAGACAAATAGGCATTATGCATTGCCTGGGTGTTCTTCACACTTCATGTTTACCCAATTTTCATCATCTCTTGATTTTTTTTTTTTTTTATCATTTCATTTGGGTAGATAGTATGCTTTACCCCACCTGGGGCTACAGCTAATTTCCTTCACTAGTTGATTGAATTCGACAAATTTCCTTATTGTCTGACTGGATTCTACATTGTATTTTCTGTGTGTGGAATCAATTCAATAGCTATTTAGTTGACAGGCTAGGAGAGACAGATGTCAAAAGGTAATTACTGTTCAGTGACGTAGAGCAGTCTCAGAGACAGGTACCTGGTGCTCTGGTAGCAAGAATGCACATTCTACTCCATTTGAGTAAGAAACAACTAAACCGAGTCTTGAAGGATGAGCAGGTATTTCAAGCATAGGAAGCAGTATATATTGTACATTGTACAGAGGGGACTGAAACACAGCTTGTATGAGATACACGAACTAGTTTGACCAGAGTATAAAATATTCCTAAAGAAATGTTAAGAGTGGAGCCTGGACAAAAAAGAAGAATTATGTATTTCACTGATGATTTTTAGGAATCAGAGTAACATAATTAGAGTTTCATTTTAGAAATTGCCTCTGGAAACATCTTAAGGATGAAATCAAAGCAGAGAGATTAGTCAAAAAGACTACTGAAAATGCCAAATTGAAGGGCAATTTAGCAGTATCCGTCAGCATGAAAAATCTTTATACCTTTTGACTCAGGAATGCCACTTGCAGGAATCTATCCCGTGGGTGTACTTGTGCATGTACAGAAGGTTCTGTACAAGGTGATTCATAACACCCAAGTGTTCAATAGTCATCTATGAAATGAAATATTTTAAAGCTGTAAAAAAACATTTTATGTATTGATATAAAATGATCTCCAAAAGTTATTAAACTACAAAAAATTGCAGAATAACATTTAACATGTGCCAATATTCAAGTTAAAAAGGTAAAAATGTATTTTATGCTTTTAATATGCATGTAATATATGTTAAAGAACAGTACACATAAAATATTTCTGGAAGGAAATACACTAGAAACTATTAACATTAATTGTTTCCAGAAAGGAACCCTGTTATGTTGTATAATCAATTCCTAAATCAATAAACCCAATTTTAATTTAAGAAAGGGGTGGGGAATCCTAGCAAGAGATAAAAAGAATGTCTGAATTAAGAATCTCCAAAATATATAAAGAACTTACACGACTCCACTCTAAGAAGACAAGCAACCCAATTAAAAAATGGGCAAAGGACTTGAACAGACACTTCTCCAAGGAGGACATACAGAAGATCCATACATGAAAAGATGCTCCATATCGCTAGCTATCAGAGAGATGCAAATTAAAACCACAATGAGATACCACCTCACACCAGTCAGAATGGCCATCATAAACAAAGCAATAAGCAGCAAGTGTTGGAGAGGTTGTGGAGAAAAGGGGACCCTAGTACACTGTTGGTGGGACTGCAGACTGGTACAACCACTATAGAAAGCAGTATGGAATTTTCTAAGAAAACTAAAAATGGACCTACCTTTTGACCCAACAATTCCACTGCTAGGATTATATCCTAAGAACCCTGAAACACCAATCCAAAAGATCCTATGCACCCCAATGTTCATAGCAGCACAATTTACAATAGCCAAGTGTTGGAAGCAACCTAGGTGCCCATCAATAAATGAGTGGATCAAGAAACTGTGGTACATTTACACAATGGAATTCTATGCAGCAGAAAGAAAGAAGGAGCTCCTACCCTTCGCGACAGCTTGGATGGAGCTGGAGAGCATTATGCTAAGCGAAATAAGCCAGGAGGTGAAAGACAAATACCATATGATCTCACCTTTAACAGGAACCTAATCAAAAAAACAAACAAACAAGCATAATATAACCAAAGACACTGAAATTGAGAACAAGAGAGGAGAGGGATAGGAATATCCAGGGAAAAGGGGAAGGGATTAGAGCAACAAGTATGAAA
>PVKU01011188.1:0-45514 GCA_004027475.1 Anoura caudifer | reverse complement strand
ACCCCCACTTCCGACTCCTCCTACAATCAGTTACACCTGCCAGCATTCCCGTATTATTCCAAGTTTACTGGGCTGCCATCATGAGTCTGGGCAGGTGTGTCCCCATGTTCTGGAGCCACACTTCTCCAAGCTCCCACGCAGGTGCTGTAACTTGGGGTTCCTCCCCCAGTCACGTCTTGAGAGGAGTCCTTTCTATCCCCTTGGCTCAGAGCATGGCCACAGCTATTTAACACATCTAAACCATCAGCCAAAAGCTATAGATATGTTAAATGACCATGCCATGGATTAGCAGCTCTGCATGTCCCTGCTCCATGTGTCCCTTCCCCCAACTCATACCTGTGGGGGAGTGGGTGAGGACATCTTATATGTATCTCTAGTATTTCCTGGACATCCTGAATTCTGAGCCCCATTCCAAATCCTTATTTTTGGGGCCCCCCACCTGGCTGTACCCTGTATTGGTAGTGCTTAGTTGTCTTCTTCATTCAAAACAATTTTGTTAGACTGTATTGTGACAGCTGTCATATCAGTGTGCATTTGAAAATAAACATATCAAACTTGGTAAATATTTGTATAGCCATTTTAATATTGAAGTTGGAATAAAATATGCCACATTTTCAGCATATTAACTAACTGAAACACGTAGAAAGATTTGTGCAGTGTATGGAGAAAGTGCTTTGACTAATCGAATATGTCTAAAGTGGTTTGCGGGGGAGAAATGGGACAACTGTAATAGCATAATCAATAAAATATAATTAAAAAAAGAAAAAACATAAAGTGGTTTGCGAAGTTTCATGCTGGAGATTGCTCACTGGACAATGCACCACCGTCTGGTAGTCCAGTTGAAGTTGATAGCAATCGAATCAAGACATCAATTGAGAACACTCAATGTTATACCATGGGGGAGACAGCCAACATACTCAAAATATCCAAATCAATAAAGTTTTTGGGGAAAATGAAAAAAAATGTGTCTTTTATTTTAGAGAAAATACCACACATACTTTTTGGCCAACCCCAAAATACTATGTATATATGTCAGATGGGTTACTAGATTTACCAGCGTTGATCATTTAGGAATTTACATAGTTCCATCACTGGTTGTACACCTGAAATTAACGTAGTATTGTCTGTCAACTGTAACTGAAAAATAAAGAAAATATTTAAAGTTAAGAAAGGTAAAAACACATGAAAAATGTCTTGAAAGGAACTTAGAATATTAAGGGAGGCAGGACCAATGGAGGGCAGACTAATACAGGTGAAGGACTTCAGGTGTGGGAGGCAGAGGAATTGTCAGGAGAAGTAGCACAACCTGTGGAATGTTTTCTTCTGTTGGGGAGCAGACTTTTATTTAGACAGGTGACAAGCAAAGTAAGAGAACTCCAGGGGAATACAAAGACTCATACTGAAGGTTTGGGGTCAGGAAGACACTGAGAAAACAGTCATTTGGACACACACACACACCAAAAAAAAAAAAAAATGAGAAGGAAAAAATAGAGGCCATGGCCAGGCAGGCCTTGAAATTCCAAATGGCATGTCTGTGCTGGTATATTTTCAGGTGCAGCTGGTGTCTGGCCTCTCTGAATGTTAAGGAGGTTGAGTAGAATCAGCTGTGCATATCAGCTCTGATGAAGCCAACCCCAGCTCATTATAAGGAACTAGCTTTTTGATAAACATGGTCTTCTCTCTTGGTAATTTTCTAGTCTCATCCTACTCAGACCTCTGATTTCTCTCCAGCATATTCAGGGTAGGGAAGGGAAGGGAGGGGAGGGGAGGGGAGGGGAGGGGAGGAGCTGCCTTCTTACCTGGATCCTTTACCTAACAAGTTAAACTCAAGGTCTTTTCCTGGAGTGGTTCCCTCCTCTCATGAAGTATGTGACTTGTTACTTGCCTGGCTTTGACCTCCTTTTGAGGGATTGTACTTCACAAGATCATTCTCAACTTTTTCTGCTTAATAGGTGACATTTCAAATTGTGGGGGCCCTTTCATGGATATCTAAATACAGTGATGCTAATTGTGAATCTCCATTATAGTTTAAATTTTTTGATCTTAGCAAGTGGTCTACTTTTTATCTCTCTGGAGTCTTTTGTACATGTTTTGCATTTGTTAAAACTTGTGTAATGACTTTTGCTCTGGATTTGGCACTTTTTAATAAACTGGTCTTTCCTAACATTGTTTTTTAATACATATCTCATCTTTTTTACTCTTTTAAAGATATCATTAAAACTGATAAAATTCGGTGACCTTGAGTGTATATTTTGAGGGGTTTTGACAATTCTATACTCCTATGGAGACCCTACTAAAATCAAGATACAGAACCATTCATCATTCCATAAAATACTATTGTGACACTTTCCAGTCAATACCCCAAACCCCAGAAAAACTGGTGCCTGATTTTAATCCTCACAGATTAGTTTTGTCTGTTTTTGTGCTGAATACAAATGAAATAATTTAATGTGTGCTCATTTGGACCAGCTTCTGTGCTCTAACAAAGTTTTCAAGATTTATGTATGTTGTTGTATGTATTAGTGGTTTATTTTGTTGTTGCTAGTATTTCATTGTGTGACCGTATGACGATTTAGTTAAACTGTGATATTATAGATGAGCTTTTGTGTTGTTTCTGGTTTGGGCCTATTCTGAGTAAGTTTCCTAGGATCATTCTTTCACACGGTTTTGTTTGTTTTTGTGCGCATACTTTCTTATTTCTCTTGGGAAATATCCAGAACTGATATCTCTGGGTCAGATGATATTTCCAGAGTGGTTGTACTGTTTCACACTTTCATCAGAAATATACGTGTGTTCCAATTCTTCACATTATTATCAGCATTTAGCGTCATCTAGTATTTGAGCCATTCTAGTAGGGGAAAATTATATCTCATTTTGGCTTAAATCACATTTTCTTGATGACAAATGCCATTGAGTACCTTTTCATATATTTATTGGCCATTCCTCTCCTTGCATAAAGAGTTCAAATATTTTATCCATTTTAAATAGGTTGTTTGTCTTTTTATTATTGAATAATAGAGCTTTAAAAATATATTTAAAATATTATTTTTAATTTTTATTCATGTAAAATATTGTCTCCAGTCTGTGGGTTGCTTATTTATTTTACCAATACTATTTAATAAGCAGAAATTTCTAGTTTTTATGAAGTTTGATTATTAAATTTTTAATTTTATGATTCACAATTTTATATCTATATTACATACTATGCCTTCAGCAAAGTCACAAAAATATTCTCTTATTTTTTTCTAGAAAGCTTATGGTTTAACCTTTTTAATTCATCTTAAGTTAGTCTTTTATCTAGAAGTCTTTCATAACTCTTGTTTGATTCTTTTCTTAAATATGTAATTTTATGATTATGTTATTAATTGTATTTAAAATTTTATTTTTATTGTTTATCACTGACATAAAAATGCAATTGATGTTTGAGAATTTGCCAAGTTCATTATTAATTTTAGTAGTTTCTTTAAAAGATTCCTTAGGATGTTCAAAGTATATGATCATATCATCTATGAATAAAAAAAGTTTTACTTTTTTTGTTTCCTACCTGATACTTTTTATTGCACTTCCTTGCCCTGTTTACTGGCCAAAACATCTAGTACAGTGTTGAACAGAAGTGATAAGAGTGGACATTCCTGCCTTGTTCTTGACCTTAGGGTACAAATGTTTAGTTTTTCAGCATTAAGTGTGATGTTATCTCTAGGTTCCCTTTATCAGATTGAGGAGGTTTCTTCAATTCCCAGATTGCTGAGAGCATTTGTTTTTTAAATTACCAAGTAGATGTTGAATTTCAGAGGTTCTTCTGCATTTATGAAGATAATCACATAATTTTTCTCTTTTATTTATTACCCTGTTTTTTTTTACTCAGTTTTGTGTGACTTGCTAATATTTTAGAAGCATTTCCCATATTTGATCATATGGAATATTGCTCTGTTATTTTCCTATGTCAGCCATGGGTTTTTAGTCCCAATGCAATGGCAACAGAAATCTCAGTTTTGGGTGCAGTGAAGAAGGAAACTTTATTCAGTGCAAAACAGCTTGATTATGATATAGCACAACTGTGAAAACAGCAAGGCTGTAGAGCAGGTCTGGGGCCAGGCCCATCTTTGCTGAGACAGTTCTCTGCTCCTTCCTGGCTCTGCTCACGGCCTGGTTTGCTCAGCTTCACACCAGTCTGCTTTGTGCTACACTGGTTTGCTTCCCTCTGCTCTAGAGAGGCATTTTCAGTGTTTTTCAGCTCGTTCAGGAAGACACATTCTCCTGTGGAAAGGGAGGGTGCACTCCTTGAGCCCTGGGAAAGGCGGGGAGCTGCCTTAGAGAGACAGGAGTCCTGCTGCTGGTCACCAATTGGTCCATCCTCAAGCAAATGAGGACTCCAAATCCTTGCGGTTTGATTTTTTCAAAAGGCACTGTCATGACTGGTCAGAATAGAGCTACTCTGATTGGCTGGAGCTGCGCGCAGCTCTGATTGGATGGGAAAAGCCCCATTTCTGCTGGTTGAAATAGGATTCCAGAAACTCCTTTTGAAGAGCTGGTTCAGATAGCAGAAACACAGTACAGGCAGGCAGTTCACCCTAGAGGCAGGCAGTCCAGTGCCAGCCTCTCCTTGAAGTGCTGTTCAAGTGAGAGGCCTCTGGGCAGAAATGGCTGCTAGGTTCTGCTTTTCATTTGAGCCCACTTTGCCACCAGGAGCCCTTCTTAGTATGTGTCTTATGTTTTCTTCCCAGGGTTCTCACTTGTAATATCTTTACCAGGTTTTTGTATCTGTTGGCTTTATAAAATAAATTGGGAAGTGTTTCCTCCTTTATTTCATGTGTTTGTGTGAGATTGGTATTATTTCTTCTCTCTTTCCTTTAATTCAGAACTCCAATTATGTATATGTTATACCATTTGATTTTGTCCTAACAATATCAGAAGCTTTGTTCATTTTTTTCTATCCTTTATTTCTTTTTGTACTATTCAAATACTTTCTTTTAAACTACATGTGAATTTAATGATCCTTTCTTCTTCTCTTAAGCTTATCTACAGATTTTTTTCTTCTAACATCATTTTTTTTTTCAGTTCTAGAATTTCTATTTGGTTGTTCTTAGAGTTTCCATTTTCCCCCTAAAATTCCCCATCTATTCATACATGCTGTTTATCTTTTCCACATTAACTTATTTAACATATTCATAATGCTTATTGTAAAAATTCTAGTCTGATAATTATATCTGTTTTTTTTGGGGGGGGGATATGCCCCTATTGACTTTTCTCTCTCTTAATCAAGATCATGTTTTCATCCCTAAATACTTCTTGTAAGTTTTTATTCCATTGTTGACAATATGTGTAAAAAAATAAAAACAAACAAAAAAGCCTAATGTATTTTTACCTCCAGAAATATACCTGAAATATATTTACCTGCAGAAAAGCAGAAAAGGCTAGAGTTCTGTTAAAGGTTTTATGCTTTCCCTGTACAATTTAAAGTTATAAATTTATCTACTAGTATACTGGTGCTTTGCCTGCTCTCATCTTGAAAATTTAATTTTGTCTGATCTAATATGTGACATACCAAAATAGGCATTTAAATTTCATATTTCAGGCAAAACAAAAAATCTTAAAACTGTGGAAACCATAGGTTATATACCTCAAAGGGCAACAAGCATAGTTGTATTTGCCCATTTCTTGTAAATATGGTACTTCCTAATTTAGTGAGTATATGCAAATAGAAAGGACTATGTAATTATTACTGAAATTTCATATTAAACACAACTCTCTGAACAATCGCACAAAGAAAACTACCCTTTCTCCTGGATCACTATTGCAACTTCATTTGTAATTCTTAGTTCTCTTTTTTAAATTTTCTTTTCAGCTAGAATGTAAACTCCATAAATTTAAGCACTTTATTTTATTCACCCTTGAACTCTTTTAGTTTCAAGCAGGAAGCAGAACAACAATAACAAAGCTGTAGCTGTGGAAGCGTGGGCCGACTTGCACTGACCGGTACCTCCAGAGCCATGCCAGGACTTAGGTACCCCAGGAGTTTTTGGTGCTGTATAAAATATGGTGTTTAGCTAAAATAATGCATATAAAACCTGTGTCTTAAAAATCCTGTTTAAAAAGAACTTCCAGCAGAGGTTACAATTGCCCCTGTATATGAATGTGGGAGGGAGGAGAATAAATAGACTATTTTTTGAGGATTTTCACATTTCATAACTGTATTGAGGATGGGCTTGAAAGATAGGAATCTTATGGCATCCTTCCCCACCCCCATGGCATGTCTTAAACTGTTCTCCATTTCTGAATCCTCTCGTAGTACAAAGAAAATAAAAATAAAAATAAAACACTGAACAGTTTGGTATTTTTTGTGTGTGTGATTCTTGAACATTAATATAGACCTTGGTGACAGTCTGTGTTGTTGGTGCTGCGTAAAGATGATTTCAAAACTCTTAAGGAGTCTATACTAAGGTGTTTATATCACCAGACTGCCAAAGAAATGGCCTGGGAAGAAGCTGCTTAAAATTATAATTCTTTAAAGGAATTATAAATATGAAAATAATGTCAATGTTGTTCCTGGAAGTAGATGTAAAATGAGATATTTTTCTAAATTATCAGAGTAAAATATTTTAACAGAACAAATTTGAAACATTTATGTATATTATTATATCCCATTGCAAAAGGAGATGGATAACAAATATTTATGGGAATAAATTTCTTGTTTCAAATTCTTGTAAGGGAGAAAAATATTTCTTCATGAAGCCTTGTCAAGTGAAAAGTAAGTATGAGGGATAGATAATGTTGTGATGAGTACCTCAGCCATGATTTTGGTCCAGATGTTTTATTTTCTGTGATGTCCCTATTTAATTAGCAGCAGATTCAGTATAGTCACAGATGTGAGTCAGTGAAATGATGACGATGAAACCATTACACTGTGTAATTGTTTTAGCTGTTCCAGTTGTTTTTTTTTCTTCTTCTCTAATGGCCTATCATGTATCCTCATAACAAAATTTGTGCATCTGGGAGAAACTGCTGCATATTGTGCTTGGTAGTGGTTACCTTTGAGATTATTTTTCTTAAACAATTTTGAATTTTTAGATGTTTTGTGTAAACTTGAAGTTGATAAATAAAACAGTAAAACAAACAAGAAAACCAACAACCCAGTGGACTGGAAAACTGTTTCACATAAAACATTGACCTATAGGGTGAACACTTTTTGGAACAAAAGACTGAAGCATTCGATTTTCAGTGTTAATGAAAAGCAGACATATATGGTTTTGGATTAGAATTCTAATTAAAAGCTCTAGATACTGGTACAATGATTAATTATTTTTGAGCAATTTATCATAGTTTGCTGAAACATTTTATTTGTTTCTCTGCCCTCTGTGTATCCTTTCCTTCTATACAATCTGTACATGCAAAGCATCAAAACCCACTTCAACTCTTTCCAAGGGAGACATTGGGTGTTTCAGAAAGTTAAGTTTATTAGAAAGGCTATAATTTTATTGTACTACTTGATGAGACACAAAACATACAAACAAACAAAAAACAAATTTATTCTCACTCTCCATATAGTTTAGATGGAAATAATCTGGATTAATACCAGACTACAGTCATTATTTCCTGTGTTTAGGTATGCTACGTTGAATCTGTATGTTGCTATAAGAATTTGTTTTAATATCAGATATGTCCTGGATTTAATCTAAAATATTTTTTGGAAGAAACATGAAGATATTAGCATGACATGGTTTCATTGGATCCTGATTCTAGTCCTTAAGGAGCCCACAGAGAGTGTCACTGTGATGCTCTAGCATAATATTTATAAATCTAATATCTAAACTACTATAAAATAATGTTAATATTCTGAATAATATCTTTCCTTTTATAAGTAGGCTGTACCAATCCTTACAAGATTGCTTATCATTAAGCAATTATATGTACATATGTGTGTTTGATTTTGGCACTTCATTGGGCCTCAAGTGCTTTGGATATCTTAGGCTTTCTTCATTTTAGAATTGCAATTTTGTTTTCATCATTGCTGTTATTGGTGGCGGTGATGATGATGGTGGGCATTGCATAAAATGATAAATTTATGTTTTCAGTGACTTTCCACCTCTCTCTTATGTACATATATTCCTTGTGACACATAAAAAGGACAAGAATTAAAGTATTTGTAATCATGGCACTGTGTTTTGGTGTTTCCATGCCCAGCAGTAACTGTAAATGGACAGTCGTAACAATCATGTTCTGACGATGATGAGGCAAAGGAGGGCTCAGATCCGTTGATGATAAAAGTCTGGATCAAGTTGCCAAATGAGAGCCCAGACCAGTTAAGGTGCTGCCTGGAAGTGAGGAAGCCATGGAACGGCTGGTGGAGGAAGAAAGTAATGCGTTTCAATGACAGCATTGGGAGCAGCTTAGTAGTGGTGCCTAGAAGTTACTTTCCTAATCATCTTTAAGTCATCTTTGGTGACTGTAATTAGCCACTTCTCAGGAGAAGGGAGAAATTAAGTCATTTTTCCCCTTAGAGGAGAAGAGAAATCTGGATGTCATAAGAGGTCTGTGTTGGACCAGTTTAAGCAGATTCCTGGGTTTGCTTGGCCAAAATTTTCCACTTGATGTTATAAATTATAAATGATCTCCAGGAACATGGAGTGAAACCAACTGTATTGTTATAGATCCTAAAAGGGCAGTTCCACTCTTCATTGGAGGGAGGCTCACTGAAGCCCATTGCCTTATATTGGAGGTAGCTATTCTTAGGCCTGCCAGCTGCTTGTGGGCATGGCCTGATACCATCTTTCTTTATGCATCATGCTAAGAGCTTCTTACCTCTTTTGCTGTGTCTTCACTATTGTCACTGAAGCACAAGATGCCCTGGGATCTGCTGAGCACCCGTGTGCAATGGTTCAGCAGGCTGAGCTGATGGAAAGGTGGGGAGTACTTGAGTTTGCACCTGCCCCCACTACCTGCAGGTCTGCCATAAACACTGCAGATGCTACCCCAGCTGTCTTGGGATCTGGCTTTCTAGGGACAGCCAGATTAGCCACAATGGTGAAACCCAGAAGTATGAGGGACTTGGTGTCATATGGGGAAAGAAAGCATGCAGATAAATCCTTGTCCTTTCCACACCCCTGTGGATTTTAGAGAAACAGTAGTTCATACTTTTCTTCATGAAGGCATCTGGTGAGATTGACCACTCAGCTGCATTTGGTGGAATGTTGAGACTAACTTGGTAATGTTCTCCCCATTATTTGCCTCATCCTTTCTTTTCCTTACTCCTGCTTCTGAGGAATAACCATTGCCCAAAGAGTATTGGCCTATAAATTTTGGTCACGGATATTTTATAGAAATGGGGGCAAAGGCAGTGGCTTTTCAGGCTCTTTGGTAACATGCTTAGGGAACACATCAGCCTTGTTTACAATAAATCACATAGTCAAACACCTACCCCACTATGCTTTATGTATGTTACAGTAACCAATTCATTTCCAGCCACCCAGCAAGGAAAGTTAAATCTGCCTTCACCGGATGAGAGCCCCGATGTGAAATCATTAGGAAATGTGATGCAATACTGAGCTGCGTGTCTTGAAGACATTTTTTAAAAGATCAGAACATCAGTGAACACAACCTGGTGATGCTTTTATTGCTGACAAGGCAGGAGGGATACAGAATCACACAGCAGCAACATTTCAAGTATCAAAAAGCATTTTTATAGCACATTAGGCTTTGATACTTTCTGGAGTTATAGAATACGAGTTTGGGAGCTTTTCAAACTTCCCTCATGAGGTACTTCCTTCCAAATGCAGGCTTTTTTAGGAGATGAAAGCTGAGAATCCTGTCTGAAGGGCTGCTTAAGGATGCCAAGAACATCACCGTGACATAAGATTGGAATAACTATTTTGACCTTTTTATTTTTTTTTGTTGGCTAAAAATCAGGAATAACAAAAAAAAGTTTTTACTTTTTCAAGTGTTTTGAAATAAAAAAGTTTACCTTCTCAGGTCCATTTAATAAAAATAAAGAAAATGAATATATAAATGAGATAAGATGAGCTTATTTATATTCAAAGTTGAATTATATAGTATAATTCTTAAAATTTTTGACTCATGAAATTAAACTATTAAAGAATTAACTTTCTATCTTGAATTCTGAAAATCAAGGGCAATTCATATCATAGTAAATCTTGCACAGGGGTACCCATTAGTAAAAACTAATTTTTAATTTTTGTAATTTCCTCCCTATTAACTATTAAATAGAACCACATCCTCAGATCTCTAAGGATAGAATTAGAATTTTTTTAACCTTGGAGAAAATATTATGTTACTTGATGAGATAGGTTATTAGGTTAAATGTCTGAAGTTACCATATTTGTCAGCCCGAGGAAGGATATAAAATAAATGTGAGCACATATGGAGAATTTAAAGAAGAAGAAAACACAATCATCATATATGTTTACTACATATTATTTTAATACTCAAAGAAGCATAAGGGAGGCAGCCACTATTAGTCAATTAAACAATTTTACCGAAAGGGAAAATGGTCCCTGAAGAATCATTCACTGTGATTAAGGAATTTGTGATCTTTATCTATAGGTGTGAACTTGAGTACAAGGAATATAGTTATATCATTTTTCTATTGATGTGTAACAAATTACCATAAAGACACCTTATAGGAACAATACAAATTTATCAGTGCAAAGTTCTCTAAGTCAGAAGTTTGCATTTAGGTGGATTCACTGGGTTGTTTGCTTACAAAATCAAAATCAAAATCAAGGTGTTGGCCAGGCAGGGCCATCTCCTTATTCGAAAGTTCTAGGGAAGAATCTGCTTTCCAGTTGTTGGTGGCATTCAGTTACTTGTGGTTGTAGGTCTGAGACATTTCCTTGTTGGCTATCAGCCAGGGGTGCATCCTCAGCTCCCTGAGGTCCCTCCATCTTCAGAGCAGCAACTGTGCCTTGAATCCTTCTCACACTTTAAATATTGTCTGATTCCCTCTCCTACCTTCCTCTCTGTCACCAGCAAGAGAAGTCTCTTTGCTTTTAAAGGCTGAAGGAATTTGATGAGGCTCTCTTGAATAATATTCCCTTAACTTATTTATTTTTAATCCTCACTCGAGGACATTTTTCTTCACTACTTTTAGAGAGAGAGGAAAGGAAAGAGAAACAAACATTGATCTTAGAGAGAAACATCCATCCATTGGCTTAAGTATACACCTAGACTGAGGACCAAACCCACAGCCTCTTGTTATGAGACGACAATCCAACCAACTTAGCCACACTGGCCAGGCCTGAATAGTCTTCCTTTTAAAAGCTATGCTGTTCTATGTAATATAACACAACCACAGAAATGATATGTCCTCACATTCTCAGCCTCCCATAATTAGGGTATGGAATCTTAGGGGCCATTTCCATAAATTCTGCATTCCAAAATGATTTTGTAATTTTGAGGAAGGAGAAACAACAGATTAATTTAAAATTTTACCTTCTTGTATTGTTCTCTTTGCTTTTCTTCTCAAATTGTCTTGCCTTCTTCTATTGTCTCAGAGTAGAGGTGTGGCTAGTTGGAAAGAATATGAGTAAAATTCTTCCTGGCATTTGTTTAGAAAAACTTTAGCCCAAGACAAGGTAGAAGCTGCCTAGCTATTAGAAAATTTGCCCCCAAATATAAAGTAGCAGGGTTTTCCCTATGCTAGACATTTCCTTCGAGGAAAGGTGAGTGCGAAGGGAGCAGAGAGCTGTTTCCCAGGCAGTGCAGTGGGAAAGGCAGCTCAATCCCTGAGCTGGAAATGCTGCAAGATCTATCTGGGCAGAGAGATTATGGCCAGTCTCGCAGAGGAATGTGCCAGGTGCGCCGCAGCAGCATCTGCCAGTCACATATGGCAAGAAGCTCTAGGACTAGCATGGTAAACAGCTTAGTGACATTTGTGTGGACTGATGAAATCACCCAGGACCCCATCCCCTACTTTCCTTAGCAAACTCCTATGTCAGATTGCAAAACTGTGGCTTGATCTAGTGATTGAGGAGCTCAACAAATACAGGTTAAATACAGAGTCGAAGCAAACTGTTTTAGAAAATAAAGTTATGCTTTGCATGCACCAACCTGGGTATGTGAATTATGATTCATACTATGTACTACCTTTCTCCTTCCTCTCTTCACAATTTTCCTCTTTTCACTTTCTCCTACTCTTTGCTAACACAGAAAAGAGGAAAATCTTACTGTTTACAAATACTTTGAGGATCACTACTGTCAGGAGAATAGAATACTAGATGGTCAATTCACTAGAGCAGTGATTTTCACCTTCTTCATCTCATGGCACACATAAACTAATTACTAAAATTCTGTGGCATGCCAAAAATATATTTTTTCCAACTTAACCAAAAAATAAGAATAATTTTGATTCATTTATACCTGACAGCTAATGTTGTGTTGGCTGTTATCATTTGTTAATTTGACAATCTAAAGGATAAGAGGTCAGTGCCCCTGTCTCAATAGTCAGTTATTGCATGTTTTAAAAATTCTTGTGGCACACTGGTTGAAAATTGCTGCACTAAAGCAACAAAAGCTAGTGAAATAAAAGGAGACAATGCAGAAGCCGTTGACTTTGGACCGTATCCTGTAACACTGGTCTGCTGCTCTCTCCTGGCAGTTACCTCTTGGCTCAAAGATGAAAGCAGTGTGCATGTACTGGAATGCTGGGACAGATGTAGTAGGTTGTATTTACTGGAATATGCCCACTGGTTCTGCCTTTGGCCTATGGAATCTTAGCAGTCTTTTAATGGTCAGCTTAGGCTAAGCTAGATCACAGTAATAACCTATCTGCGAATCTTGGTGGCTTACAGAAACAAAGGTCTATTTCTTGCTCACACTGCCCATTTATCCCAAATCAACTGTGATTCTGCTCCATACCAGCTTCATTGCAGTACCCAGATGGAAGATCTCCGGGCATCTGATCTTATACAGGGGCATAAGCACATGACACATGCTTGTTTTTGAAAGGGGTCTGTCTCATTGCTTCTGCTTCATTGGCCAAGTAGGACATAACTAAGGCTGCTATCCAAGGCGTGGACATATAATCCTATCATAGGGAGAGAAATAATTGTTTTGACAAAATAATAGAATCTACCTTAAGCCCTACCCCCACCCCAAGAAAACCCACTAATTTTTATTTCTCATACATTCTATGGAGTAATTTAGCTATTCTGAATTAAAGCCTTTATCTCCAATTTTCCATCTTCTCTTGAAGTTTCCTTTTCCTAATATATGATATCACAAATTTATGTTTTAGAAGTTTATCAGATTTTTACTAGTTGACAGATTTAAAAACATACCAAGTAAAGTATTTCTGGCTTGTGCCGGTTTCTCTATGATTTTCCTGGCTATTCCCTTTTTCTGAAAAAGCAATTATCCTGCTATTGTCTGGACCAGGATGATGGTGCAGATTCAAAGACTGCAGTAGCTAGATGCTCTGGCTCATTCTGTCTCCATTCACAGTTTATTAAGTAACCAGCATGAATAGGGCCTCTGAGATTCAGGCCAAGGAAATAAGATGGAGTTCATCAGTTCCTATCGGGGTGAAGGAGATCATACCTTCCAACTCCTTTTGTTTTACTTTGCTTATAATATCTTTGTAATCTTGATTCACATAATTGAACATACATTAGAATCAATTTCAACTCAGAAATCTTGAGATAAATGATAACTGCACACATATCTGAGGGGAAGTTTGACTCAGAAGGGAATTATTTCAGCTTGAAGACAGAAGGGAGTAGATGTGAAGAGCCATAAGAAATATATAGATTTGAAATTAAAAAATAAGCTAATAGTATAATTTTAGAACCAGAAGGATTTTGTTTATATCACAGATCAAAAATCATCAGGTAATAAGTTTGAAGGCATTATTTCAGGTTTATTCATAGTCTCTTTACCATACATAATTTTTATACCTTTCTAATATTCAAGTTATTTCACTCACATATGTGGGACTTCTTTTTTTAAAAAAAAAATTTAAACATTGATTTTAGAGAGAGAGGAAGGGAGATAGGGAGGGCCAGAGAGAGAAGAAGAGAGAAAGAGAGGGAAAGAGAAACATCCATTTTTGTCCCACCCACCTGTGTATTCATTGGTTGCCTCTCACGTGCCCACACTGGGGACAGGAGGGAAGCTGCAACCCCAGGTGCCTGGGGAAAGGGGACAACCCTCCAACCAACTGAGCTATCCTGAGGGGCTGGGCCTTCTGACATTTGTTTTTATCGAAATGACAGCCCAAATTGTTAAGTTATAGAAAGCAGAAATAGGTGGTATACATTTTCAAAACTTTCTGGCAAAAATCTTTTTAAGAATTGGATGAACAAGAAATATTTGTTATATTTATTTTCTTCAACCGGAATACTTCGTTTTCTTCCTATGAGGCAGCTCCAGAATCTGGGAGGCTTACAGTGAGTAAAAAATGGGGGCAGATGAGGTTTGCATTTTCCCTGCCCATAATGGGTTTCCTAGCTTTGTGTCTGCGAGCAACACATAGGGTACAGGAGCTCTGAGGTACTTGGGACCCCATGGCTGAGGACCCATGTCCTTGGGAACATCATGTAGCCATTGCCCCACCTTGAGGGCACTGGCCCTGAGCACTATGGATGCAACTCCCCCTCTCCTTTCTCTCTTTTCTTCTGCCTCTTTTCTTAGTCTTGTGGAAATCACTGTCTTCTCCAGGTGCCTAAAAGTTACCCATTTTTGCCTTTTTTTTTTGCCCTCAGAAGCACTATTTTCTGCACAGCAGCAAAGCAGTTGGCATTGAAGCTACTGAGTTCATGTGGTCTACGTGTTGCTAACTGTCCTGAGAGGATAGGGCATCCCAGATGTTTATACATGTTCGATTCCTCTCTTTGCAATGAGTGGATGACTCTGCTTTGTAATCTGGTACATATTTGTTGAAGGTGTCATAACTGAAACTACTCCAGGAATTGAATGACACTCGATTCTACCCCAACACATGAACCAAACAGCATGCCTTGCTTTAATTTGAACTCTGATGAAGTCAGGCTGTCTGCCTCCCAACAGATGCTCTACCTTTGTTGACACAGTTCTCATGTTTTTTTCTTTTAGCACCTGCTTTGACAGCCCACTCCTGGAATAACAGAATTCCCTTAACTGATGTGTTTTTCTTTTCAGTTGTTAACCACTTGATTTGGTGATAATGTCTAGACTTTGTAAACCATTTAGGCTTGATCGTGTGTCTTAATAGAGCTGTCTTGGTGCTATATCCTGTATTGTGTGTATTTCTAGAAAGCTGCAGTAATGTTTAGTGTTGTATGGTTTTTGTGGTTTCGAAAATGACAGTTAATAGTGGTGCATTTATCAGACTCAAGACTGGGTAAATGGAACTATTTAGCCAAGTGCACATTATCATGAGCCCGGCAGTACTGGTGCCAGGGAAGTTTGAAGGGCATAATGAGGTTTATGCTTCTGCGTGAAATGTGTGCAGTTGATAAGATGTTGCTTTTGTGAGACACTGGGATATTAAATTGCTGAGTGACACTAAGCATTGGTAGGAATTAGGTCTCTACCACAGGCCAGTAACAGAGGGTAGGAGGGTGAGTGGTGTATTTTATAATCTGTAAAACATAACCTGTGAAACCTAGCATATCTTTCAATTATCTCTGAAAGCAACAAACCACTCTGGTAACAGCAGCTGTGACTTTGACATCACTAGAAATCACAGATGTTTTTATGTCATATCACAGTTGTTGCAGATATTTCAAAATGTCATTTACACTCAACACTACTTTGAAATTAGAGGTGTTATTAGATACACTTTTATAATTTAATGTGCTAATAAAGAAGCACACATATTGCTGCATGACAATAAAATTTTTGATGTTTATATTTTACTGGTTTCCTTTTAATACTATTTATTTTACTTCATGCATTTTAAAACATTATTCTGACAAGAGGCCCCTGGCACAAAATGTTAAGAGCCTCTGCTTTGATGCCCTGGTTCTTGCCAGACCATGAAAAGGTTCCTTTGTCTAACCTTTCTTCCTTTTCCTCATTCTTCAACACTGCCAAGGATGTTCTTTTCAAAGATGTGCCTTGCCTGCCTGCCCTGCAGATGTGCACACCCCTTCTGCAGTACTGGTTCACTGCTGCCATTTTCAAATTTGCAAGTGTGATTCAATGGATGAAATATAAGCAAGTAAAATATAGGCCCAAGCAGTTGGAATGACATAATCTCTGAGATCTAAAAAAATGCTAATTAACAATGGCCAAATAAGAATGCAATTAAAAATATCTAGTATGTACATTTAATTGCTGACATCTTTTATATTTGTAGCTATTTATTCCCTTTGCAGACCCTTCTAAGGGGTGGCTCCTGGAAGACAGGACACATGATTTGTTCATCATATTCCTTACAGCACATTGCAAGAATCCTGGTATTTAGTAGTGTTCTTGAATTGGGTTGTAAATGAGAAACAAATGCAATTTTGCAGAGAGATTGAGAACATGCTTGTTGCTTTGATAACTGCATTAGTGGCTAACACCTTCTTGATGTTGTTAACATCCATTGTTTGGGTAACAATACAGCCATTAGAGGCATGTAAAACAAAATGTAATTCTGCAATGAAAGCACCAGTGACCTACAAAATAACATGATTGTACAGCTATGTTGGAACATTATCGAACCTATCATAGTTACCACATGACTGAAATAAATTTGTTTTACACTAAATTGACAGCTGTTCTCAAGCAGCAGCAACTTTTCCTGGAGTAATTACAGATATTATTTGTATTGTACATTGTCAGAACACAATTTTATTGATATGACTGACATGGCATCAACTTTGGAACTAATTGGATCACATCAGATCTAAGATGACATTTTTCTTTCTCTTCTGTTTTAGTCACATATTTTAACATCAATTATAAATACATTTAAGAGATGTCAGGAACAATGGACAATTTTGTACTGCAAAAACTCAGATATTTAAGAGAAGCAAATGCTATTTGTATTAGTAATTTTTAAGCATTAGTTGTTTTCTGGTGAAAAATATGTTGATAAAAGATACAGATATTCCTCCCTCTACTATCTCATATTCATTTTTACTTTCAATGCAACTATAAACTTGCAAGGTACTGTATTCTTTGTTTATTATGTATATTGTCATTGTCAGTCTTTAGTAGAATGTAAGTTCCTTGAAGGAAAGAATTTTATTAACCTATGCCTCCTAATCTACAATGGTGCTTGGCACAGAATAGGTGTTAATAAATATTTGTTGTGTGTTTCTGTGTTAACTCTGTAGATGAGGAAGAAACTTTACCCTCCTAAGTTCTGGCAGATGGCCTAATAATTAAACCTATAAGGAACAGATTAACAAGAGAAAATGATGAAATTTAGTTACCTGTGTTGTCATGGGAAATCTGGGAAACCCACCCCACAGACACAATGAGAGCATCAGAGAGCACCAGAGACCCCACGTATATGAGAGGTTTACACACAGAAAAGGAATATGAGGTCTATATGACATTCTGAGCTAAGGATGAGGTAAGGCACCTTGGGACTTCAGAGGGGAGGGAGGTCATTTGTAGGTCAATAGAAGCAGATGTAGTTAGAAGATTGCCTTGACTTATAGACAGGTCGTAACTTAAATTCCCAAATGGAAATGTGAAATTTTCTCATGAGCCTTCGGGGTCTTGGTTACCTTCTGCTCAAAGTAATTCACATGCTAAAGTGGCACATTTTGGGGAGACCTGTTCTGAACCCCTACAATTCTATAAATTTATCTCAAAATCTCCTTATGGTAATTTATGTCTTTGTAGATTAACATTAGTTCCTAGGTACTTTTTAATCACTGTAAATTATAGCTATAAACTTCAAAGTAAGATAATTTATAATTATAGTCACAGTGATTGAGGCATAAAACACCATGGGGAATTTCCCATGGTGTGGGTGGGACAGAATCACTAGTGATTATGTAATCATGTCACTATACTAATGGTTTGTAAAATTTGTGAAATGTTAGCATGGACATCTGTCTCCAATTTCCTACAGAAACGCTTGGGATGAACCAGACAATGAGTGTGAAAAGCTTGAGCCTTTCAGGAAAATAATCAAGAACTAATTCTGAAAGATTGGCACCACAATAATTGAGCACAGATTGCCAAGCACTGTAGAAATTCAGGCACTGAGTACTGATGGCTGGTTGAGTAACAGCAGAGAAAGGAAGCCTGTGAAATAGAGTTTTGTTTTTGTTTTCTAAAGATTAATGGCTTGGAATTATTTTCTTTTTCTCAGATATTGAACTGAATTTTTAATTCTAATTTCTAATTTTTTTATTTAAAAATTTACATTTTCAACTGTGAATGCTTTCAAGTGTTGAAAAAGAAATGTTTCTAGAATAGGGCATAAAAGACCATACAACTATTTTGGCAGGTAGAGGTGTCATTTTACTATTTTTATTTATTTTAAGCTTTTATTGTATTTTTTGCCATTACTATTTAACCTCCTTATACCCTCCCCACTGCAATGACCACACTGTGGTCCATGCCCATGAATCCATTTTCCTTTTTTGCTTGGGAGATATCACTTTAAATACAATATGGGCCACATTGTCATGAATGGTATGGATCAGCACACTTACTCCCAGTCACCTTGAGAACAGCCACTAATTACTGCTCAGGACGAGCACGGTATTTCCTTAGACTGCAGAACCACACTAGCTTGGTTTATTTGAAAAATCTTTGCTTTCAGCAAGGAGATAAAAATAAGCTATAACTTTTTCCTCCTTGGCAATAAAACAAAGAGCTGAGAAGTGAAGTGGTTAGACAAGTATCATTAATTATGTTATTAATAAACCCTAGAGTAGATTTAACTGAATTCAGCCACAAAAAAACCCCCCAAAAGAATAGGATGTGGTAACAAAAAATTTGTGCGTACTGACATATCCACTTTTCTTTTGCTCACATGTCAGTTATGATAAAGAAAATATATGAACAAGGGGAGAAAAATATCTTTGATACAGTTGATGTCTGACCAACTTGAAAGAAGTATTAGAAATGGGATGAAGAAAATGAGGATGTACAAGCAGTCCTTAGGGGTTATTGCTAGCATCTTTGACTCCATGATTATATTTTAATTCATTTGATCCTAAAAATAACCCTGTAAAATCAGTATGATTATCATCTACATTTTCTATATGAGAATGTGATGTTCAGAGAGGTAAGGAATTGAATTAAGCTCATTTAGTGACATATGACCCAAGTCCAAATTTTCTGATTGCAAATCTCATGTATTTTTCAATACATTATGCAACAGCTAATTTCAAGCAACTGGGGTGAAACCATCCTCCTTGATCTCCTAAAAGAACAACACTGCTTCCCATGACTCCGGACCTACCATGACCTGAAATTTCATTATCCTTTTTGCCTTTAGAGGGTTGCAATGCTTGGCCTATTGTTTTGACATCAGAGAAGATTGTTTTACTGATTTGAGCTTAAACATTGACCTACTTTTAAGGATTTAGGAGTTGAATAATTTAAGTGGGAAAACAAGGAGTGGGGAAGATCTTTGGAATGAACTAATTACACACCATAGAGGAACCAGATTAGGTGTAATTGGCTAGTTCATTGAGGTACCCATGTATACTATATGAAATACTGATAATACGTAGGTATAATTACTGTGTGATTCTTTTCTTAAATACTGAAGAGGAGCAGAATTTGCCACCCCAAAATGTGTTTCTTTGGCATAAAGATTTTTTTAGGTTGATTATTTTAAAGAAATAGCAAACATAAGAAAAGCCTTAAATACTTGAGTAGAAGTTACCCTTTTGTATGAGATATTTTAAGGGAAATATCCATTTGTAAGGGTCTCTTTCTCTAGAAACTCTTATCAGTGGAGAAGGCAGAGATTTAAATGTACATAGTAACTATACCCTCATTTACTGTGCTTTCCCTCAAAACATCCTACAATAGGCCTCACTAATAACCCAATCCAACACACATCCTTTGTCTTGAGCTGAAGATGTTATTTAATTTAGTGGTCTAGGTCATTTTGGGAAGTAGTTCTGTTTCCCTGAGTATTTCCCATGTATGTAAGAGGTATATGTGTTATTAAACTTCTGTTGTTGTTTTTTTTCCTGTTAATCTTTTATTGGGGGAGGGTGTCAGTCAAGAACCTAGAAGGGTACATGAAAAATTATTTTCCCCTACAATATTATCTCATTATTTCTAGATAAGACAAAATCCTTATCTCTGAATAATAAGGTAATTTCTTAGTAGTTTCAATCCAGCCAACCAATAACTATTTTGGCTTTTTAACCTGTATTAGCTTGGATATTTTCTGTATTAGCATCATGGTCTCTTCTTACTAACAAGTCCTGGGCACATCTGGGATAATGTGATCTACTGTTGCTTCTATAATTTTAGGCAGGAAAAGGATTTCATTCCTTGATCTGAAGACTTTTGTCTATTACCTGGAACCTTGACTAGACCTGGGATATCTGTAGCCCTCAATAAAAAGGGTTACCACACAACTTACTGTCCAAAAGGACCCCTTTAAGGGAATACTATAACTAATCATACCAGGGTGATAGGTAGAAGCAGGCACTATCTTAGTCACACTGGGACATGGGGTTCTCCTGTTAATGAAGGACTACTAAATGATTTAATGGCTATGATGCTCTAACTCCCTGTCAATGTTCTATCTGAGGCCAAAGTTCAGGAAATATAAACAAGTCCTGCTCTGGGGTCTGATCATGGATGGCTCATCTAGCAACTTATCATTTTAAACATTTTGTGATTTGTTACAGGTAGGTAAAAAATGGCAAAATCAAAGTATTATGGCTGCCAACTTTATACAGTTACCTAAAAGGGGAATTCTAGTAATTACGTAGAGCAGAAATTTAAAAGGTCATATTTTAAAGTGCTTTCCATCACTGGAATCTGTGTAGAGATTTTTCCTTGACTTTGAAGAAAAGGCTGACCATATTTTTTTATAAAATACATCACAGGATCTGTGCTCCAGATAAGCTCCTGCATCTTTGTGAGAGATGATTTTTCATAGCTCAGATATTCTTTTGTGCTGTGCATAATCAAGTGATAAAAGGCAAAAGGTCAATAATGAATGTGAAGCTCCATCCTCGGGGTCTATTCAGATATGAAAATCTTTAGACTAGACATCCACAATGCTCCTATTGCCTCTGATTGGAAGCTGTGATGAAATTGTATTTTTATGCAAATAAAAAGACATTATCTTTGGAAAAGATATGTAATGAATCCCTTCTGGGGTTCCAGGAAACATGCTTAATTCAAATGCATTTGGGTGCTGCTATAAATGATACTAATGTGAGAGGAGATAGACTTCGGGAGAGCGGCTCTTAAAGGACCAACTTGCGGTAAACCACCCCCACGACTCTCCACATCATTTGCAAAATAGGAACTTTTCTAAATTTCCATATCCATTTGAAAATTTAACACTTCTTTAAGGCAAAAGCTTCACCAAAGATAAATATACCATCTTCCTGTGGAACAAACTGATTTTTTAATAGTGCTTGTGTCTTTTAAAATGATTTGACCTTTAGGTAGTTTTCTACTCTTTTACATTTATGTTGTGTTAACAGCCTCAGCCTATATGTGAGTAGGGATATTCTTGGCTAATAAATCTAAGTTTGTAAAGCATTAGATATATCTTTTTTTAAAATCAGAATTCAAATTTGAGGTTGACTATTAAGCAATTTGATATGTGATACTATGATCAAGTTATTAAGAAAGGGCATATTGTAATGTGCTTTGAGGGGAGGCTGATTCCTTACTAATGTAAATTTGAGAATTGACCACAAACTGCTCCTGTATATAAGAATGCTTATGCACCAGAGACTACATTGTTATTAAATATATGATTTTAATCATTTTCTTGAAGCATTTTAGTGATGTGCCAGAAATACAAATTTTAAGTATCTAAATTCAATCCTATAATTAAGACTGTGAATGTTTACATTTAATACCCAATATTCTGGAAAAATGAAAAAGACATAGAAGATATGGGACTTATGTTAAAAGGTAGAAAAATTAGAACATATCACATTATTTCAAGAAAGAAAAAATGGACATTTAAAATACTTTAATTTAGTAATAGTTTGTCTGGGGAGGTAGGAAAGAGCTGGGACTCACATTAGGAAATATTTTGATAGTGGACTAGATTGACTTTGGTGAGTGAGTGTGCTGGGGTGCAACATCAGTCATGATTCCAGAGTTTCAATTTGGATGACTGGGAGGGGATGGCTCTGTGAAAGGATATCGGGAAAGAGGAGGGGGAAGTGGGTGCTGGGTGATAAGGTTGGCATAGTGATGAAAGTCAAATGACATTGTTCTGTGAAGTGTATTTTAGAGTGTGATTTTAAAGTAGCACATTAAGGAAACAGAGGATATTGTAGGGATAAAGGATATTCCAAATGCAAAGGCCCCCTATAAAGGACAAAGTATGGGAAAGAGCAAACACAGAAAGAACAATTTGGAGGCTTTGAAATATATTTAGCTCACACAGAAATTATATATAATAACTGGCTCTTTTTGGTCCTGCTCAGTTGTGATAAGGAAGGAAAAATTTTTCTTTTTGTCACTTTGTACAATGGTGTCTTAATTCATTTGGGCTGCTATGTCAAAATGCCGTAGACTGGGTGATCTCAACACACAATATTTATTTCTCACAGTTCTGGGGACTGGAAGGTTCAAGATCAAGGTGCTGGTAGGCTTGGTGTCTTGGTGAGAGCCCACTTCCTAACTTGTAGATGGCTGTCTTTTTGTTGTATCCTCTCGTAGTAGAGAGCAGAGACCTAGCTAGCTCTCCAACCTCTTCTTACAGAGGCACTAATCCCATTCCTGAGTGCTTCAATCTCATGACCTAATTACTTTTGAAGGCCTGTCTCCTAATACTATCCCAGGGATTAAGGTTTCAACAAACAAAAATTTTGAGGGTACACAAACGTGAAAACATTCAGTCCATTGCAGATGTGTACTTTATAGGTATAAATATAATGAGATAAACATATGAACAACTATAATAACAGTTAATACTTATTAAGAACTTATTACTCCTGAGCATTTTGATAACTAAGATGTCTCATTTCATTTGACCCTCAAAATAGAAGTAGACTTAATTAATAAGCCCTTTGTTCAGATGAGGAAAATGAAACTTAGGGAGTTTAAGAAGCTTGCCCAGAGTCACACAGCTAGTACCTGGGGGAGCTGGGATTCAAATCCAGGAAGCCTGACTTTAACACTGGTAATCTTCATTATTATATTCTTTAAAATAATTGTTTCAAGGAATAGGAATTTATGTTTGGACTAATTTAGTTAGCCCTACGTATGTACCATTCATGTACCATTTATATACACAAGTAAACATTTCACAAAGTCGCAAAAATCCACCCTTAGGAAATTAAAATAATATATTATGAAAGAGATGCCTGTAATACAAACATTCTTTATTTATAATTTGATTATAATTATCTGGAGAAGGAAAAGATCATCTCTAAATTTAGTAGTATGCTAGGTTTTTTTTTGTTCACTTGTGTTTTTCATTGAATTATTTATAGATCTTGGTTTATTATATCAAGTAGTAGCTAAGAAAGAGAACCTGATATAAGTGTTTTTATATTTTTGTGTATATTTACATACAATGCACACACACAACAGAGAAATTAGATACTGGATACTAATAGCAAATGTAATATCAAGTATGACTGGTTTGTCTTTCATATACTTTTGGAGTCAAACAGGAAGTTGAGTGCTATTTCTCTTTTTTAATCAACTCTTATAGTGAAAGTCTTATAGATGGGTTGAAAATCCAATAGATTATATTTCACTATTGTGTGTTAGTCTTTTGAGAAATAATAGATCAACAGCAAAGACAGTACAATGTCACCCAGGGTTGTGGTGACGGTGAGATGAGGCCCAGCCAGAGGATCTGCAGAAGTCCAGTACTGAAAACCCTAGGATTATAGAGAGCCTGGATTATAAATTGTACCCATTTAATCTTTTCTCCATGATTCTCTAAAGCTGCTTATGTGAACAGCTGATAACTCATGACTCCTTGTTTATGACAACTATTATATTAAGGGCAGAGTGACTCCAAATTTAATCTACTGCCATTTCTGTAAAGAAAAATAACCTTGTCATCTTCCTTCAGGAATGTTCTCATATATCCTCCAATTGTCTGAGTTTAAACCCTTAACTTCATCAGCTTCTTTTGTCTTGTTACAGGATACACAGACATAGACACATACAATTATTTATTTAGTCTCAAATGTATTTTTGTCTTATGCAGGATCATCAGAGAAAAGCATACTATATTGTGTTCACTCTGATTTTAGGATTGGAGATTTGTGTGCTATTATAAGAGAGGATATGAAACTGTAATTTGGAAAATATTTTTATGCCTTCTTTTAAAAAAGTTCCATTGAAATACAGAAACACTTTCAGCATAATTTTTTATCTCCAGGAACTCTGGATATGATGTCTGCTGAGACTGATTATAGCCCTACCTCTCACTGTATAAACTGAAGAAAAGTAATTTTTATTCTGTAAACATACCACTATTTACCACACTTATCATTATTTTAGTGAGCTTTGTTGAACAGGGTTAGAATGAAACCATCACATTGATGTACCACATCCAAGATAACAACTCCACATAGTGACAATCCACTTCATGAATGTGAAGTGTGGTTGTATTATTAAGGAACACTTTACACAGTGGAATTCTTGTATTCTAACCTTCTTTTCTATATTCATGTTAAGCAGCTATACCCAATGCCTGTGTATTTGGCCTAAATGCAAATTCAGCTTACCAAGACAACTTTAGCCTTCTTGTAAATGTAAAATTAGTGAGGAGATATGCTTTTGGAAGAATATTACAACTTTTAGTTCTTAAAGTTGCTGAATATTCAGAATATTTAGACTCTTCCAATATATACATCTTCCTACTGCTTTTCTTAGAATGTCAAATATTATTTTATAAAAGGGCTCTCCAAAGCTAGATGAAACTTATATTAGCTAATGATAGGCTACACTGTTACAACAAAGAGAATAGAAATGAGTAGTTTATTTCTGTCTCATGTAATAGTCAGAGCTAAGGGACCCAGGACTGGAGGTGTGGCTGTGCCATCCCAACATTAAGATTTTAGTGGTGGCCCCTAAAGTGGCGTTTTCCAGCCAGTGGGAAGGAGGGGAAAGGAGTCCAGGCAGGAAGACTTAAGGAAATAACTGGAAGTTAAGTCCAGCACTTCCACTTATATCCTATTGATTTTCATTTAGTCACACCACTATACTTCACTGAAAGAGAGATTAGAGAATATAGTCTGTAGATATATGGCCATGTGCATAGCTGAAATTCTAGGGTACCTATTACTTTAAGAAAAAAGGGGTGACCAATGATTTCACCATGGTTTTCCTCTTTTGTGACCCATGTATCTCTGGCTGCCATGAATCTGTGTCACCACATGTAACCATGTTGACTCTTCTATCTTGCATAGAACAAACACCCCTTCTGTAAGAGAGATAAAAAGCCCCATCCAGTTACTACGCCCAGCTCAAGTCCAGGATCTCTGAGTGATGCCTGTCCTCGTCATCATCAGTCTTGCTGTAGCTCCTTGAGGCTAAACAATGAATAAAACAAAAAGCAAGGTGTCTTCCTGCCGTGTCCCCATTTCTAATACATTGGATTGGCCAAAGAGTCTGTTTTTTTTTTCATAAAATAAAAGACATATTTTTCATTTTCACAAATAACTTTATTGATTTGGATATTTTGAGTATGTTGGCTATTTCCCACATGGTATAATGTTGATTGTTCCGATAAATGTCTTGATTTGATTTCTTTCAAGTTCAGCAGGCCTACTTGACCACGGGAGCATCATTCAGTGAGAAATCTCCAGCACAAAACTTAGCAAACCACTCTTGACACATTTGATCAGTCACAGTACCTTCTTCACACACTGAACAAATCTTTTTTTGCATTTCAGTTGCATTTTTACTATTTTTGAAAAAATAAAGCATAATATGCCAAAATGTTGCATATTTTCTTCCATCATCAATATAAAAATGGCTACACAATGTGGACTTTTTTTTTTAATGCATGCTTGTATGACAGCTGTCACAATGAATCTAACAAAATTGTTTCAAATGAAGTTAGAGACAATTAAGTGCTACTAGAGCCATCTTAGGGGAAAAAAAACAAATGGACTTTTGGCCAACCTCATACATGGTGGAGCAGCAATAGGGTAATAAAAATTCCATGTTGAAGAGGGAGTGTGGGAACAGCCAGCAATATAGGTTGAGAGCAGTTTGTCAAATTCTATTGGATGGAATTTTTAAAATAATATTTTGTTTTTTATGCTATTACAGTTGTCCCAGTTTTCCCCCCTTTACCTCCTTCCACCCTGTCAACCCCCCACACCATTGTCCATTTCCATGAGGCCTTTCTTCCCGGGATGGGAGGTGAGTTCCTTCATGGTTCCATATTGCTGGCTCTACTCCTACAGTCACTTCCTTGGCCATTGGATTTGTGCTCTAGGATGCTCTTCTGTTATATTCTTTGGTCAAATTTGAAAAAAGTTTCAGAGAGTGTGCTCTTCTTGGCATTGCATATGATGTTTTTATTATACAAATATACTCCCAGTGCTAATTTGTATATTCATTAGAGTTACAGATTATACTGTAGAGCCCCAAAATATGGTGGCATAAATAAGACAGAAGTATATTTTTCTCACATAATAGTTTAAATGAGGGTGGTCTAGGGTTAGTGGGGTATCTCTACCATTCTCAACATCTATGGCTTCCAAAGTCGTGTTGTTGCCACATCCTACTTAGTGCAAAGGGTTGGGAGCGGACCATGTCTAGGACAAGTGTTTCTAAGAAGACAATCTGGAAGTCACACGCAATACTTCATTAACATCTAATTGGCCCATATTCAGCTCTTAGCTGAATATGTAGCTAGGAAGCCATGTGCCCAGCAACAGTCCTGGGGTTTCTGTTACTAAAAATAAGAATAATTACTAGAGAACAGTAGTCAGTCTCTACCACTCTTATTTTTTCCCAGTAGATTAATACTTCAAACTAAGAAGAGAAAATGACAGAAAAATCTGTGGAAAACACAAAAACTAATCAACCAACCAACCAAGCAAACAAAACTTCAAACCTTAATATTTCCTTTCCAAGAATTTTGGGACTTGGTTTTTCCAATAACTTAAATTCTTAACTATAATTCTTTCTATACACACAGTAGCCAAAAGATTACAGAATCCTTCAGACTATAACTTTGTTTTGCATGAATCATCAGCAGCTTTGGCATTTCTGTGAAGATATTGCTCTGTCACAAGACTTGTTCTACCAGAGGTTATGATCAGAAAGGTTCTGTAATAGCTACAGAGAAACAAAACCAGATATATATATATATATACAGTATATATTATATCTATATATTATATAGCATATATATTATATATAGTATATTATATATAGTATTTTATATATATATAAATGAGGAATAAGCTAATATAATCATAGGAGCTAAGAAGTCTTAAAATCTGCACTTGGCCAGCTGGAGACCCAGGACTACTGACAACATAGTTCCAGTCTGAGTCTGAAGGCCTGAGAATCAGGAGGGACAATGTTTCAGTTGAATCTGAAGGCAAGAAAACACTGATGTTTTTTACCTCAACAGACAGGCAGCTGGAATTATGTCTACTAGATACATAAACATAGTCACCACTTGACAATGAGCAGTAGTATGAAGTTCATATTTATATAATGCTATATAATTTTAGAATGATTTTAATCCAGTATAGCATTGGAGTTTCATAAGAAAGTAACTAGTTCAATCACATGTTTGTGTTAGGCAGATTCGTTACCTTAATTTCTGTTACATTACTAAATTTTGCTTTTTTAATTGTGTATTGACATTTGTTTTTATTTTTTGACACGTGAACTTCTATCTACAGGGAAAAGGATTTGAATACTGGAAGTTCAGATACTTTCTAAATTGCAATATCCCTAAGTATAAAGCCAATTTAAAAGTATTCTAAAACCCAGCTCTATCTTTAAGGGGATCTATGGCTCCATGTAGAATTGTGTCTTCTTCCTAACTTCTTATTTGAAAATAATTATATATTTCAGGTAATTGCATACATAATATAGAGAATTCCTGTATAAAATTTACCCAGGTTCTTACCCAAGTTTCATCACATTTCTATATTTATTCTATCATTCTCTCTCACTCTGTCTCTATCTACTCATATGTACACATGCACACATATATATTTTACCATTTTTTTTTTCAGGAAAAGTACATGTCATATAACATACTTCTTTATATCCTAGTACTCTAGCTTATGTCTACTAAAAGTAAAGATTTTTTATGTAACCATTAACAGTTGCCAAATTCAGGAAATTTAATACAATATGCACTTAATTTTCCATTCACATTCCAATTCTGTCACTTGTTCTAATAATGTCCTTCCTAGAATTTTCCCACTCCAATATTGGATTCAGTCCAAGATTAGACATCACATCAAGTCTTCTTTCATCTAGGACAGTTCTTAAATTTTTTTGGTCTTTTATGACATCGGTATTTTTGAAGAATGCAGTTGTTATTTTATAGAATGTTTCTCAATTTGTGTTTATTTGTTTCATCATGACTAGAGAAGGTTATACGTTCTATTTTTAAAAAATTATTTTAATGTTGTTCAAGTACAGTTGTCTGCATTTATCCCCCACCAGTCCCCACACACTGCAGTCATCCCCACCTCCCTCCCCCTTGGTTTTATCCATGTGTCCTTTATAGTTGTTCCTGAAAACTCTTCTCCCCTTTATCCCCATTATCCCCCCCACCTCCCCTCTGGTTACTGTCAGATTGTTCTTAATTTCAATGTCTCTGGTTATATTTTTCTTGTTTGTTTTGTTGATTAGGTTCTACTTAAAGATGAGATCATATGGTATTTGTCTTTCACCTCCTGGCTTATTTCCCTTAGCATTATGCTCTCCAGTTCCATCCATGCTGTCGCAAAGGGTAGGAGCTCCTTCTTTCTTTCTGCTGTGTAGTATTCTATTGTATAAATGTACCATAGTTTTTGATCCACTCATTTACTGATGGACACTTAGGTTGCTCCCAGCACTTGGCTATTGTAAAATGTGCTGCTATGAACATTGGGGTGCATAGGTTCTTACGGATTGGTGTTTCAGGGTTCTTAGGATATAATCCAAGCAGTGGAATTACTGAGTCAAAAGGCAATTCCATTTTTAGTTTTCTGAGGAAATTCCATAGTGTTTTCCACAGTGGCTGCACCAGTCTGCATTCCTGCCAACAGTGCACTAGGGTTCCCTTTTCTCCACATCCTCTCCAACACTTGTTTGTTGATTTGTTTATGATGGCCATTCTCACCATTATAAAGTGGCATCTCGTTGTAGTTTTAATTTGTGTCTCTCTGATGGGTAACGATGCCAAGTGTCTTTTCATTTGTCTCTGGGCCCTGTGTATGTCTTCCTTGGAGAATTGTCTGTTCAGGTCTTTTGCCCATTTTTTGATTGGGTTGTCTTCCTGAAGTGGAGTCATGTGAGTTCTTTATATATTTTGGAGATCAAATCCTTGTCCAAGGTATCATTGGCAAATATGTTTTTCCAAACAGTTGATTCTCTTTTCATTTTAATGCTGTTATCCTTATCCATACAGAAGCTTTTTATTTTGATGAAGTCCTATTTGTTCATTCTTTCCTTTGTGTCCCTTGCTCTAGGGGACATATTGGTGAAAGTACTGCTGCAAAGAATATCTAAGATTTGCTGCTTATGTTATCCTCTCGGGCTTCTGCAGTGTCATGACTTATATTTAAGTTTTTTACCCACCTTGAATTTATTTTTGTGTATGGTGCATACACATGTAGTTGTCCAGGTCTCCCAATACCATTTGTTGAAGAGCCTATTTTTACTCCATTTTATGCTTGTCCCCTTTGTCAATATTAATTGACCATAGAGACTTGAGTTTATTTCTGAGCTTTCTGTTCTGTTATATTGGTCTATGTGTCTGTTGTTATGCCAGTACCAGGTGGTTTTGATTACAGTGGCCTTGTAATACAGTTTGATATCAGGTATTGTGATCCCTCCTACTTTGCTCTTCTTTCTCAAAATTGCTGCTGCTATTTGGGGTCATTTACTTTTCCATATAAATTTCTGAAATGTTTGTTCTATATTTGTGAAATATGTCATTGGTATTTTACTAGGGATTGCATTGAATGTATAAATTGCTTTGAGTAGTATGGCCATTTTGATGATGTTAATTCTTTCAATCCATGCACACGGTACATGCTTCCATTTGTTTGTGTCTTCCTTAATTTCTTTCTTTAGTGTTATGTAGTTTTCTGCATACAGGTCTTTTACCTCCTTAGTTAGGTTTATTCCTAGGTACTTTATTTTTCTTGTTGCTATATCAAATGGGATTTTTTCCTGATTTCTGTTTTTGATATTTCATTGTTGGTGTACAAAAATGCCTTTGATTTCTGGATATTAACTCTGTATTCCATTTTTTGGAATACAAAAATTCACTTATTAGATTTGCTAAATTTACTTATTAGATTGAGTAGTTTTTTGTTGGAGTCTATAGGATTTTCTATGTACACTATCATATCATCTGCAAGCAATGACAGTTTTGCTTTCTCCTTTCCAATTTAGATGCCTTCTGTTTCTTTTTGTTGTCTGATTGCTGTGGCTAGGACTTCCAATACTATGTTGAATTGGTTTGGTGAAAGTGGACATCCTTGTCTTGTTCCTGATCTTAGTGGGAAAGCTTTTAGTTTTTGCCCATTGAGTATGACATTGGCTGTTGGTCTCTCATATATGGCCTTTATTATGTTGAGGAATGCTCCCTCTATTCCCACTTTGCTGAGTGTTTTTATTATAAATGGTACTGTACCTTATCAAATGCTTTTTCCACATCTATTGATATGATCATGTGATTTTTGTCTTTGCTTTTGTTTATGTGATATATTATGCTTATTGATTTGTGAGTATTGTACCATCCTTGCATCTCTGGGGTGAATCCCACTTGATCATGCTATATGATCTTTTTAATATGTTGCTAGATGCAGTTTGCCAATATTTTGTTGAAGATTTTAGCATCTATGTTCATCAGTGACATTGGCCTGAAGTTTTCTTTCTTTGTTATGTCTTTATCTGGTTTTGGGATTAGGTTATACCTTCTTACCCAGAACACCACGACAATGTTGATGTGTCCTTCTCAGAATATCACATTTGGAGGCATATAGTATTTTTTCCGTTCCTTATGGGGGGAATGTTAATTTGATTACCAGGGCAAAGTTTTGTCTGGCTTCTTCATTGCATAGTTACTTATTTTCCTTACCATGTTTTTCTTATCCATGTTTTCCTTTACCGAAGTTTCTGTTATCTGTCGTCAACCATGGTCTGAAAATATTAAATGGAAAATTCCAGAAAAAAAATTCGTAAGTTTTAAATTGTGTACTATTCTGAGTAGCATGATGAAATCTTGCTTTGTCCCACCCAGGATGTCAATCATTCCTTTGCTCAGTGTGTCCACACTGTACATGCTACCCACCTGGTAGTTACTTAGTTGTTTCTTGATTATCAAATTAACTGTTGACATACCACAGTGCTTGTGTTTGTTACCTGTATTTTATCTTTATTGGCCCAAAGCACAAGAATAGTGATGTTAACAGTTCGGATACACCAAAGAGAAGCTCTAAAGTGCTTCTTGTAAGTATAATGATATATTTTGAGAGCGGGAGAGGCCACATTCATGTAACTTTTATTGCAGTTTATTGTTACAAAATTGTTTTATTTTATTATTAGTTGTTAATCTCTTACTGTGCCCAATTTTTAAATTAAACTTTATTAAAGTTTTGCATGCATAGGAAAAAATATTAAATAGAGGGTTTGGTACTCTCTATGGTTTCAGGCACCTACTGGGGATCTGCCATGAATGAGGGGGCACTATTATGCCCCAGTAAATGAACTGGTAAGCTGCTATTAATTTTTATCTGCCCGGGGAGGAAAAACAGATTTCTTAGTTGCTCTTTATTAATAATTCAACACTTAGAAATTCACTGGAAATATTAAAGCATAGTCTGGAATAGCACTGGTAGCCATCCAGACCTGAAAGAAATGACAGCTGTGCACTCAGTTCCTAAGACTCACAGTGGATTTGCAGCACCAGAAGCATACTCCCTTCTTAGTTAATAAGTGTGCAATTGAAAGGCTCTGTGACAGCCCCTATCTCAATACTGATTTAAAATATCAAGTGCGACTTCTGGTCAAGATGGAGGCATAGCTGAACATGCTGTGCCTCCTCTCACAACAAAGATTAAGGACAACAAAAATATAGAACCAAAAAAAGAAAACCCAACCAGGAAAGAGAGAAAATTGAATTGTGCAGGAGTCTGACAACAACTATTCACTCAGATCGGTAAGAGGGGTGGAGTCAGCGGCCAGCAGAGTCCATGGCTGGAGGAGTCGAATCACAGGGAAAAGCCGGTGGTGGTCCCAGGTGTGCAGTCACTCCAGGCGCACAGTCGGCCAAGCAGGGTGCACAAGGTGGCAGACTGCAGACACACATTTGTGTACAGATAAACCAGGTAAAAACAGGCAGCAAGACAGACTGCATGATGCAGGGCCCCAGTGCCAGGAGGTGAAGCCTAAACGCACCTGTTGAAAAATACTTGTAGGGGCTGAGGTGCCAGAAGGGAGTCCCAGCCTCACAGGAGAGTTCATTGGGGAGACCCACGGGGTCCTGGAGCATGCACAGGCCCACCCGCCAGGAAATCAGCACCAGAGGGGTCCAGTTTGCTTGGGGGAAGCAGCGGAAGTGACTGAAATCTGGCAGACAGTGGAGCAAGCGCCATTGTTCCCTCTTGGACCCCGCCCCCACATCCAGCATCACAACTCAGCAACTGGGCTGCCCCACCCTGGTGAATGCCTAAGGCTCTGCTCCTCACTATGTAACAGCCACGACCAGACAAAAACAAAAAACCCAAAACCAAGGATGGCTCAAAAGGGAGAACAGACTGGGGCTGCGGAGCTGATTCATCTGAGTGACCAGGGGGTGGTCAACCTATCAGATACAGAGCTCATAGCACTGGTAGCCAACCTATCAGAAGCACAGTTCAAAGCTCTGGTAATTAGGAAGCTCACAGAATTGGTTGATTTTGGTTGCAAATTAGATGAACAAATGAAGGCTACAATAAATGAAATGAAGGAAAATGCACAGGGAACCAATAATGATGGGAGGGAAACTGGGACTCAAATCAACGGTGTGGACCAGA
Source organism: Anoura caudifer (assembly GCA_004027475.1). Classification (NCBI taxonomy): domain Eukaryota; kingdom Metazoa; phylum Chordata; class Mammalia; order Chiroptera; family Phyllostomidae; genus Anoura; species Anoura caudifer. The sequence continues at coordinate 12,221 of PVKU01011188.1, read as the reverse complement.
AGGAAGAAAGAAACAAGCAAACAGAAAAGAAGGAAGAAACAAGAATTCAAAAAAATGAGGAGAGGCTTAGGAACCTCTGGGACATCTTTAAACGTTCCAACATGTGAATTATAGGGGTACCAGAAGGGGAAGAGGAGGAGAAACAAATGGAAAACTTATTTGAACAAATAATAAAGGAGAACTTCCCCAATCTGGCAAAGGAAATAGACTTCCAGGAAGTCCAGGAAGCTCAGAGAGTCCCAAAGAAGTTGGACCCAAGGAGGAACACACCAAGGCATATCATAATTACATTAGCCAAGATTAAAATGAAGGAGAGAATTCTAGAAGCAGCAAGGAATAAGGGAACAGTCACCTACAAAGGAGTTCCCATCAGACTGTCAGCTGATTTCTCAAAAGAGACCTTCTAGGCAAGAAGCGGCTGGAAAGTATTCCAAGTCATGAAAGGCAAGGACCTACATCCAAGATTGCTCTATCCAGCAAAGCTATGATTTAGAATGGAGGGGAAGATAAAGTGCTTCTCAGATAAGGTCAAGGTAGAGGAGTTCATCATCACCAAGCCCTTCTTATATGAAATGTTAAAGGGACTTATCTAAGAAAAAGAAGATAAAAATATGACAGTAAAAAGACAGGAAACTCACAGATATTAACAACCACACCTAAAACAAAAGCAAACTAAGCAAACAGCTAGACCAGGAGCAGGAACACAGAAATGGAGATCACATGGAGGGTTAGCAAGAGGTGAGTGGGAGGAAGAGAGAGGGAGGAAAGGTACAGAGAATAAGTAGCATTGATGGTGGGTAGAAAATAGACAGGGGGAGGGCAAGAACAGTATGGGAAAAGTAGAAGTTAAAGAACTTATGAAACATGGACATGAACTAAAGGGGGGAATGTGGATGGGAGGGGGTGTGAAGGGCAGAGGGGAATGATGGGGGAAAAATGGAACAACTGTAATAGCATAATCAATAAAATATAATTAAAAAACTAAAAAAAGAAGAAAAATAAAATAAAATGCTCTTTAGTAGAATCTTTTTAAATGTGCTGTTGAGAATTTTCTTGGACTGAATTCAGGGAAGAGAGTAAAAAGAAGAAAGCAAAGTGAGTTATTTTGGCCATCATTAATTGGACCAACCAACTTGCCTTCCAAATCTTGGAAATATTGGGCATCTATGAGAGCTTTTATTTGAACAAAGTGTTAATTATACTTAAAAATTTACTTAAGGAATTCTTTTATTAAGGAATGCAAATAACACATTTTACTTTAGTGATCTGTTATCTCTTTTTAGAGCAATGTCACAGTACGATCTATAAGAAAAGCAAGAATGTCTTGAAAATGCTAGTTGCCATACTTAATTTTATGGTAAATATTTACGTATTTTTGAAGAAGTCTGCAACAATGTATTTTATAAACTTTTTGATGCTTTGATCAAAAACTTCATATGTAAAAGAAACTTCAGTAAATTAAAATATGTTTTACCTATCTTTTCTGGCTTTGGGATTACCAAGAAATAAATAAAATGACTTAATATCACAAATTAACTGCCATTTTTTTCCTTAGTGAATGAAACAGCAATTCTTTGCAATATCTTAATTCTTCTTGAACACAGATTGTGTGTTAAATATATGATGAAAGACTTTAATTATAGCATCCAAAGCTTGCATACTTGGAGACATAAGTGTTTTATACACAAGCTTGTATTTGTTTTGATATAATGAAATTTCATCAAGACATTGCTGTCAGATTATGATCTAAGCACATTTCTAAGGATTTGTTAAATCCTTGAGTGACACATTGGATAACACAGTGAAAATTGACTGCAATTTCTCATATCTAATGATGGTTAATAGTTCAGAAAACAAGCTCAGAATTCACACTCTCATAATGGGAATGTGGCATTGTCAAATCACTTAGATATAAATATGATTTGTAGTTATAATGACTAAGTGTGTGTAATTAACAAAACAACCTAGAGAGTGATATGAGAAGGAAATGCTGTGAAAATTATGAGTCTGAAAACCAGAAAATGTGATACCAGTTTATTATTGGGCAGCAACATAATACATATACCTTTGCTTCTAGAAGAAATATCTTTTAAAAAACCAATACAATGCACACAATAAAAATATAGTGGATGGATTTCTGTGGCAGTTAAACTCATGTCCTTGAGGTATAATTTATATTAGAATATTTCACAAAGATGCAGTGAGGTACTGAAAATTGTGTTTAGCTTCAGATTCTGCATATTAATCATTGTTCCTAATTTTTATGCCTAATTTTTACACATTATCTTTAAACCCATTATGAATATAAGTGAAAAGAACAGGAAAAAGGAAGATAAGTTCAGGATAACCCTAAAGTATGACACTCCAGATTTAACCCAAGGTTAATAAAGCCATACGTCACTTGTTCCTCCAAGGGAAACAGGGATAAATGATAAAGGGCTTGTTTTGGCAGTGCTCTTATAGTTTAATTATCTGGTGTTGATTATTACTGAACTTTAGTCAGCTCCCTTGATTTCCACATAATTTTTCTTTACTATTAATTTGTATGAATATAATGCTTTTGACTTCTAACTATAATTTATGTACCTGTGTTTTTAATATGTCTCTTTAGAAAATAAAACTTTAAGATTCAGAAGATATGTTTTACTCATTCTAATTTCTTAGATAATCCTATAGAAGATACTTAATGCACATTTAATGAATCTTTGTGTTTCTTTTTATATCCTACTTAAACCAAATTCTTTCCATTTTTGTTCTAAAATGCAAGTTATGAAGCTCTTCAAGAGGACTTTTTTCCCAAAATATGTACATGTTTGTACTATTTAAATTTAAATTTATTAACAGGCTAGATACCTTTTACTAGTAGTAAATCATAGTAGTAAATCATAGTAAATAATTTATTTACTAGTAGTAAATAAATAAACCTTCCACTTGAAGGTTATTTAGAAGAATATCTACTACAGAAAATATTTTATCATTTTTACCATCTCAGAACTCTCTCATTTCTTTTCTTAGAGAAAAGTTCTCTTAGATTTTGGTAATATAATGGGCAATTTATTATCCTTACATCTAGGACTAGTTTCCTCTTGAGAAGAGAACTTTCTTTTTTGAGAACATGTTTCCTTAAGAAGTTTGGGGCAGAAAGTGACAGTCTGAAGTCACGAGTGTCATCAGGAGACCATGCCGATGTGCCAAGTGATGGGGGAATAATCAGTTTCTGGTTCCAAATGGCAGAATCAAACAGTATGACATTGACATAAAGACATATAGATTAATAGAATAGAACATAGAACTCCCCCAAAACCCCCCATACATATGGCCAATAATTGTGGACAATGGCACCAAGAATACATAATGGAGAGAAAAGATAATCTCCTCAATAAATGATGTTGGGAAAACTGGATGGCCACAAGTAAAAGAATAAATTTTGGGGCCCCTATCTTACACCATACACAAAATTCAACTCAAAATAGATTAATCACTTGAAAGTAAGTCCTGACACTGTGAAACTTCTAGGAAAAATAGAGTTAAGCTCCTTGACATTGGTCTCACAATGATTTTTTTGATTTGACACCCCCCCAAAAAAGAGGACAAGTGGGACCACATCAAACTAAAAGTGTTCTGCATAGCAAATAAAATCAACAACTAAATGAAAAGGTAACCTATGGAATGAAAGAAAATATTTGAAAATAACATATTTGATAAGAGATTATTATCCCAAATATATAAGAATTGGATATTCAATAGCAAAAAAAGCCAAATAACCCAATTAAAAATGAGCTGATGACCTGAATGGACATCTTTCCAAAGAAGATATATTAATAGGTAACAGGACATGAAAAGTTACCCAATGTCACTAATCATCAAGGAAAATGCAAATCCAAACCACAGTGAGGTATCAAATCATACTCGTCGGTATGCCTATTATCAAAAAGGCAAAAGATAGCAAATGCTAATGAGGGTGTGGAGAATTGTGAATTGCTGTGCCCTATTGGTGGGACTGTAAACTGGCATGGAATTATGGAGAAGAGTATGTGGTTCCTCAAGAAATTAAAAATAGAACTCCCATATGATCTAGCAATCCTCTTTCAGGATATATATCTAAAGGGAATGAACATGGATATTGAAGAGATATCTTCACTCTTTTATTTATTGCAGCATTATTCATAAGGGCCAAGATATGGCAATAACTTAAGTGTTCATCAATAGATAAATACATGAAGAAGATATGGTGTATGTGTATACAATGAAATAGTATTGAGCCATGAGGAGGAGGGAAATGCTGCCATTTGAAACAATATGAATGGAACTTGATGAAACTATGCTAAATGCAATAAGTCAGACACAGAAAAACAAATACTCCATAGAACATGTGGAATTTAAAATAAAAATGAAGTCATAGAAACAGAGTAGAATGGTGATTGCCAGGGCCTGGGACATGGGAGAAATGGAGAGAGGTGGTAAAAGGACACAAAGCTTTCCTTGTAAGATGAGTAAGTTCTGAGGATCTAATACATGGCATGGCAACTGTGGTTGATATTACTGTATTGCATAATTGAAATTTGCTGAGAAAGTAGATCTCGAGTATTCTCACCCCCACCCCATCCCCAAATGTTCACTATTATGATGTGACAGCTATGCTAATTAATCGGAATGCAGAAAACCTTTCATAATGAATGCCTATATCAACTTGCCACACTTTAAATATACTTTAAATATATTACAATTTTATTTGTCAATTATACCTTAATAAAACAGGTGAAAAAACTTAAAAAAAATTAGAACCAAAGGGTTACAGAGTGTTGGTTACTCTACTCTCTGACTAGTCTAGGCTCTTTGTTCTGTGTTGAGGGCATTTGGTAGGGGAAGAAAAATACCCTTGTATCTTTTAGATAATCACTGATGAAGCAAATTTAGATTACATAATGTGTTGAAACCCAAATAGTTAAATTCAGCTCCATAAAGCCCCAATTATTGTAATTTTCTCCCAGGTTGTCATACAAATGTCAATTTTTGTTTCTGAAATTCTAGTAATTGTTTTAATCTTCTTTTGTAAAATTCTGTGGTATTTGGAGACAAACTGGGGAAGGCTATTGTGGAGATTGGGAATTTCAAATTTTGTGTTCACAGAGTCGCATGAGTCTATTTAAATAAAATTTGTGTTTGTTTGATTGTGTATAGAGATATAGACAAAAGGGAAAATATTACTCAACAAGTAGATACCCAAATCTAAACTGTTGTTTCCCTGGGTACGGCCTTATGACTGAGTGATTAAAATTTTTCCTTCCTTATTTATTATATTTTATTTCCTGGAAACTGAGAATTTATCATAGGTCTTCTGCTAAAATCTAGATATGATTGCTTAAAGTCTCCCATTCCATACAATGTATTTTTCCAAAGATCCCTTGGAGGTTTTATATTCTTGTGCTAATGTTTGACTGTATACTCATATTTCCTCAGAATTTATTTAATCAGGGATTAAATTGCCCCTCTGCTTGCTGCCTTTATGCTGTTGTTTGAAAACCCAAATACGAACCTTGAGCCCCTACCCAAATTCCTTTAAAAGCTATTCTTACAGGACAGATATATATTATAGACTGTGCTGACAACCTGGGAGAGGGATATGAACAGATTAATCATGCTGCAATGCAATTTAAAATTGTATTAGAAATTTTGTGTTTCTCAAACCTCTGTAACCTGAGATTTTCCATCAGTGGCCTCTGCTGCCATGGATTCCCGCTGCACGCCATCTTGTCTGCTTCTCTCTGACGCTTTCCTTCTCTTCTCTCCACCTCTTGGCCCTGCACAGGTAAACCCCAAACTCTTCTTATTGTTTTTTGTAAAGCACTGTACTTTTTCTCAGATCTACTGAGTTCTTGCTCTTTAGTCATAAAATCTATTTAGATGTTCAGAACTAAAGAACCCTTTTGGGGAAAAAAAAAAAAAAACTACCAGAAATTGAGTCCAAAACTGCACTTTTCCCCATTATAATTCCTTAATACAAAGAGTAATGATGAAGAAAATTTTATTACTTTATTTTAGGCTCCTTTCTTCCTCCAAAAGTTGGTTGATTTACTCTGAGAAAGCAAGGTTTTATTTGTTCTCCACTTTTATTTTCAATTTTCATTAGACAAACTGAGGACAAAAGTTTTTTTTTTTTTTTTTTTTTTTAAAGAAATGTAGTACATACGGAGACAGCTTGCATGAGGGCATGTTGGTCAGAAAGCAGCTTTGATGGCCATACCTGGAAGGGTGACATTAGTTTTTGGTTGAAAATGTAGAAGATTCATAGGCAAAGAAAATTTATGCTTTTTCTTTTGTTCTTATAGTTGAAATTTGAGGTATTTTTTACAAGGTTGCATTTCTTTTAGAATTAATGAAGCAAGTCATGGATTTCTGCCAGGTGAGGACACACACATTGTAATTTTACAAGTGCAAACATATTTCAACCTGTTCTTGCTGTTTAATCACTCTGGATGTACCACCTGGAGCAGGCTCAGAGATGGATTAGGTGGATAAGAGCACAAGTACTGCTATCGAAATTTACTTCAAAATCTGTTTGGCTGTTGGTGAGATTTCTACTACAAGCTGACCTTGATTTGACATGGTAGCTGTGAGTTTTGTTTCCAAAAGCTATTCTCATGTAATTTGTTATGCACAGTGTGATCTACTAATGTGGTGGCATAATTTATGTGATGGATAGTTATATGCTTTTGCTCACTACTGTCAGGCATTGGCCTTGGGGAGCTCTGGACCTAAGCACATGAGATTTGTTATTCTTTCTGGACCATCACTGTTATACCTCTAACATGCATGTCCCTGCTTATTACTCAGAAATAACTGATAGAATTCTGAAACCCATTACTTTTATCTTTCCACAGAATCATATTTCCCACACTTCGACGGCAGAATGTTATTTAAAAATCAGATTTTTGAGCCTTACTCTACACCTAATTGAGTCCAACTCAACAAGGGGAGAGCCCTGTTGCCCTGTAAGAGAGATTTAATTTTCATATCTATCCAGAGTTCCCAAGGACCAAGAGATCTAACAAAGTTTAGACTTTACAAAAATTGCTCAGATACGGCCATTTCTTCATCCAAATCCTCCTTACTCATCTACATTTCTCTCCCTACCATTGATATGAGGGAGAGATAGGGAGAGAGGACAAGTAAGGACAGGTGGGGCCTCACTTGCTTAGTACAATTGCTATCTGGTTTGGAAATCCTCTTGGAGTGACAAGTATTCAAATTCTGGCTCTTTTTCTTTTTGAGGAACACAAGGCAGAGGTCTGCATTTTGTTTTGAGTCTTTGACAAAAGTTCTGGGGGAGAGGGAGGCACAGATTTCTGCAGCTCAGAAAACCACCAGTTTGGGGTGAACAGTTAATCTCTCCTGAAAATGCCCATACTTTCTGAAGCGCTTCTACACTCCTTTAGCTTGAGTTTGGAAGGTACATAGAATTCAACATTCTTTACGTTCAGATTTGGAATTCAGCAACAGCTACAAAACTGCAGCAAATTTCTACCTAACATTGTGTTTACAAAGTAGCTCTTCCCTTCCTGGTTTCAGATCCACTTTTATATGTAGAGATGGTACCGAACTTTTCAAATCATTTTCAGAACCTGTTGAGGTGATCACCATTTTTAAATTCGAATAATTATTGACTGTAGGTCAAATTTTTAACAACTTCTACTTTGAGCCACATTTGTGATCTCTAGTCTTCGATTCATGATATTATGCAAGTATTGATTTTCCTACTTTGTGTGTTATTTTTCAAACATGTTAAGATTGGTTCCCAAGCATTTTAATAGTATATTACATCCATATTCAATAAATGAGATAGGCCCTGTGTTCTTTATTTTCTTAAACTATGTTTTTATGTTTAATATCATGATTATGCTAATTTCATAAACATCAGTTAGCTGTATGTATTCTATCCCATGAAAAAGTTCCTAAAGCCCTGGCATTTTCTGTCCTGATTCCGTTTATGAATACAGTGTGTCATGGTGGGATTTTGAGGCAAATGGGGTAGGAAGGTCAGTCTGGCTGAGGCTAGGTCAGGATAGGTTGTTTAAGAGGTGAGTTTGCAATCCTTGGTAATCTGAATATTCCACTCTTTTTAGTCCATACTCTCTCTGATGTGCCTTTAATTTTGCAGCTACAAGTCACTTGGAGGGGATCATGAAGAAGTAGGTGCTCCTTTGGATGAAAACAAAGTGTACATTTTCTATCCTAGGAAGAAGGATGAAAGAGCTCAAACTTTCTTTTGACACATGGTGTTGAAATAGTTTGAAAGCTCATTTTATCCTTGCCATGTCACCATGGTAACTTGGGCTTCTCTAGCCAGTTGTGTTCTTTTCTCTTTTTTCCCAAGTAGAATGAGTTGTACCCATGCTCACCACTTGTAACAACAAAATAAGGCAGTAAGAAATATGGAGTGACCATTCTGTATTTATGGAAATTTGCATTTAAGAATAATTATTAATTATATGTGGGAGAGGGACTGTGAATTTGAAAGTCCTCAAAATAAAATAGAACATTTTCTTTTTATCTGTATTGATGCTCTCCTCTGTGCAGCAATTGGCTTTTAGTTTAAAAGATGAGGGCAACATTGTAAGTTTTGTTCCTCTTTGAAGGCATCCAGCCAAGAAGTGAAACCATGAAAGTAGGAAATTGTGAAAGTAGGAAAGTAGGAAACCGATTTGCAGGAAATTGTGGCAAAAGCAGTGAGAAATCTATTCTACTAAATGGTAATTGAGTATTCCTGTGGTAAGACATGGGTGCAAATTAAGATGGGACTGTATTTTAAAATTATGAAAAATTCATGCCCTACTTCCAATGATTCTGTCATAAATAAGCCCTCTTTTGGTCGATATAATTTTGGTCGATATAATTTTAAAAACTCTTGAACCATAAAAGTGATGAACATAAATATTTTATTTTCTCAGAATGAAACCCTTTTCTAATTTTGATAAAAACAAGAAAAGAAACACAAATGCTATCTGCAGGTGGGACTGCACGTGGCTGCAGAAAGACTTTCTGCAACTATTGCATCAGCGAGTTGTGATGAGTCACCATGCCATCACATTAGCGAAGGTCTATCGCACCAAGTACTCAGCCACTAGGTTATAGCATAGCTAACATTCATGCTACCTCAAATTCTGATTCGAATGGCTTATATCAGTTCTTTTTGAACACAGATGGCCTTTATTTATTTAAAAATTTTAAATAACGGACAAGCCTCAGGTAATGATATAACTTTGAAATTCAGAGAAGCAAGTGATAATGACACAATCATTATTATACCTAGAACAGATAGAGATTCATGCCTGTGCACAGGCAGGGAGTAGTTATATTGTTTCATATTACAAACTGGATAAGCTAACTATAGTGAGTTGTATACTTCAGGTTGTTTAAGATGAGTGCAATGCAAGAGATGAGGTAGTTTTTGAATTGGGGAACTGATATCTCTCAGTAAATAGTATTGTCTAATATTTTAAAATTTGTGATCTCTTTATCATCATTATAGCTTCAGGAGGAACAGTAGAATTGAACTAATTTTACAAATAAGTGAACCTAAGGCTCAGAAAGCTTAAGTAATTTTCCCAACTTCAGAAAGTTAGGGCATAGTTAAAAGAGGGGTTTAAATGCCAGTCTGTTAACCTCTCAGGTGTGTTGGTGCCTTTTAGGACTGATAACGTGTAATTGATTCTGGAGAGAATGTTTATGAAAAGAGCATAATGCTCATTGTATTGGCCAAAAAGGTCAGTTATTTTTTTCCATACAGTGGCTCTAGTAGGGCTTAGTTGTCTTTAACTTTACCTGAAACAGTTTTATTAGACTGTGTTGTGACAGCTGTCATATCAGTCTGATTTTTAAAAAACTTATCAAAATTGGTGAATTTTTGTTCAGCCATGTTAATATTGAAGATGGAAGAAAATACACACCATTTCTGGTGTATCATGCCTTATTATTTCAAGAAAGGAAAATTCAGAACTGAAATGCAAAAAAATTGTGCAGTGTATGGAGAAAGTGCTGTGACTGATCAAATGTGTCGAAAGTGAGTTTGTGAGGTTTTTTGGAACTATTGACATTTTGGTCAAATTCTTTGCTCTGGGGCTGTCTGAGGTATTGGAAGATGTTTATTTAGCAGCACCCCAGCCTCTACCCACTAGAAGCCAATAGTGGGAGATAGCCAACATACTTAAAATATTCAAATCAATAAAGTTATTGGTAAAAATGAAAAATATGTATTTTATTTTACAGAAAAAAAACTAAATGGACTTTTTGGCCAACCCAATATTATTTTAAGTCTTGAACTTGAAGAAGAATATAACTAAGGGCAGTGGAAGCCACAGGGGGAGTAGCTCAAGGTCTCTGTGACCTTTTTTGCCCCTCTCTGGTTCTTCCCTAAGATGAGAAGCAGTGGTCTGTGTTGTCATCACAGTTCGGTTCACTGATTTATCTCAGTTTCTAGGGGAAGGACTTTCAAAGGGGTTAAAGTGTGGCATATGTGGGCATGGTTTACACCTTTCCTCACTTCTTGTTTCTAAGCCCTTAAATAGGAGATGGACTAAGAGTGTTTTACAGCTAATTAATAAAGTAGGACTTCACCTCCATTTACTTGTCATCATTATGTAAACATTTTTGGGTCCATCTAGGAAAGAGTGGCTGGGATCTGGGGACTCCCTTCATGTCCTTCGGTCTTGACACCACATAGAGGCACCCTCAGGCCCTGCCTATTTATAACAGAATGAAAGGGGAAGCTTTAGCAAAAATGCCAGTGTAATAATGATTCCCTTGGAGTTGTGGTTGAATCTCTAAAATGAAAGAATATGAAAGGAATGTAGACAAGAAGGAAATTAGAAGCAACATGCTTGGGGATAAAAATTCCACCCATACTAATTAGACAATAAAAAGAGAAAGAAGTTAAAAAGAGTTGTGTATAAACCTAACTACTTAATTCAGAGGATGTAGGAATTAAAAAATAATCTTTGATAAACATAGACCTGAGGCCCCTATTAATAGAGCAACTATACATAAGGGTTGGAAGTTTAGGAACTTTGTCAAGTGTTAAATTTCTAACCACTGAGCCATAATGCAGTTTGACTGAATTTTTGACCCAGAAATCTTAGCCTGACTAATTAGGAAAATAAAAAAAAAATTGAGTACAGAAACAAAACAAACTGGTAATGTAAATATTTCACTTACAGTTCAGGATGATCATTATGTTTTTCATTTAAAATATTTGCAAAATGTAAGAAAATATGATATCTAAGTATATATAGTACCCAATATTTAATTTATTAGATTTATAAGGATTAAGTGCTTAAAAAGCACTTATCAGGTAGGTGAAGTATCTACAAATCAAATATATAAAATGTATAAATCCAGCTTAAAATATTGAAAGGAACTTAACTAAGTTAAGCTAGGGACAGGTTGCTTAGGAGAGTTTAATTTGCTCAACTTCAGTTAATGAAACACTAGTCCAAAATAAAGAGCCCAAAGTGGCTAGATCTGAATTTCAGCACCATTCCTGGCTCTGTGGTCTTGTATAATTTATTTAATCACCTGGTGACTTAGTTTCCTCATTTGTAAAATGCATAAACTGTCTTACCTGCTTTGTAGGGTGGTTGGGAGGATTAAAAGAATCAACTCAAGAAAAAAATGCTCAGAGCAGAGCCTGGTACATAATGAGCCTTACATATGCTCTTGCTACTGTTAAGAACAAAAAGGTGAGTTCTCACATCCCACTCACCTCCCTCAGGGAAGTCTTCTGTATTTCCCTCTCAGGCTCACCCACAGCAGAATGCATCTCTTAGTCCCTACTGGTAAGCTCCGATCACTCCACTTCTACTTCATAACATGTATAATGATTATACACACACACACACACACACACACACACACACACACACACACACGTATATATATAAATAAATATATGAATAATCTCAAAGCCATTTTGTGATAGAAAGAATAGTCTTAAACTCCAAAGCAATTCCAACTTGCTTTACCTGAGCTCCATGCTAGGATACAAATAAGCACAGAATTACTAACTCCCCATTTTCTCCTCAATTCATTTTCCTCACATTTCTCAGCCTATTTATACATCTCTTTCCTGACACATTTTTCCCAGTCTGAGCCTGATTGAGCCATCCTTTTTCATTCTTTCCTTCCTTCCTTCCTTCCTTCCTTCCTTCCTTCCTTCCTTCCTTCCT
>PVKU01011187.1:0-45504 GCA_004027475.1 Anoura caudifer | reverse complement strand
AAATGACAGTTACCAGTTGTCAATACTTTTTGTGAGGGATAAAGGGAGGGAAACATTTTGTCAAGCTTGTAATCCACAGGCATAAACAGCGAATACCAGTATCAATTTCCCTGAGTAGCAGGTCAGAGTGGGTCTTACCAGGAGCCCTCTAGAAGGGCCAGAAAGTGTGGGCCAGGAGGGGATGCGTGATCCACATGTAGCAAAGGACGCTAGAGCAGGGGTAGCAGGTGTGAGATTTCTGCACCACTGGGAGATTTCTGAGAAGGGGAGAATGTGCCCTGGTGGTCCTCAAGGAAAGCCTCATCACCAGAAGTAGACTTTAAAGAAGATGTAGAGGCCCCGAGCAGGCACTAAACTAACAAAAATGATCCATTGGAAACAAAGATAAAATCAAGCATTCTAGTCAGAGTTGAAATAGCATGCACTGTTGCAAAGAAAAATCACATACATGCATGCACACTCAGCAAAAGAAAAAGAAGAAGAAAAGAGAAAGGATCCCAGAACATTTCATTTCCTGAGACATAATTGTCTGGTTAAAATAATGAGATCTGTGATGGAATTTCCATCAAGATCTACTCAAGAGAGCGAGAGAGGAACTGCCTGCTGGCAGAATTCATAATTTCCTTCCCCAAGGCAACTCATTTACATATTCAGCCTCTTTCTCTTAAAGAGAGTCATAAAGGGACAATTCTATTTTTAAACAAAGTCAATTTAAGGCTTTGTTTTTTTATTACTAGTTGTGAAAAGATGTAACACCCAAATTATTGCAAGTAAATGGTTACTCTTCTACAACTTAAATAAAAAGCATTATAAATACAGCTTTTTCAGAAACCTACATTATATAAAGCAAGATACACACACACACACATATAACGTACATGATATATGTATTCTTTACATTTGTTTCTAGGAGAAACAGTTTGTTTCTGGCTGGTTAGCATTCAACTCTTCTCAGTCTCTGTTCTGTAGCATTGCCATCTACTATTTGGGTGAATTTTCCAAAATCTGAGATCTTGGCAAAAAATTAAGTCCAACTTTAATTTTAAGTCCAACTCCGTTACGTCCCCTTGATAAGAGCCAAGGAGGCCACACTGTTCCCCTTCCACCTCTTGGAAAAGCCCGGATGTGCGTTTGTGATTGGATCCTGGTCAACTGGATCCTCTTTTTTTAAAACTTTGACTCTTGATCAAATGACATTTTGACTCTTGATCAAAGTAAGGAAAGGTTTGAAGCTCAGACGTGCGGTACTCCTATCGTCTCTTTGGCAGAATCTTAACTGTGGTTCTTGCTGCCATATTCCCAGGACTAAGAATAGCTTTCTATGAAATTTCTCTCCCACCTTTAAAAAAGTATTTATTTATGTATGCAGTTTATTTTTCATTTTTGACAAAGTAGAGTTTATTTCTACTTGGCTTTCAAATAAGAACAGCTTCTGAGACATGAGTTGGTGACCACCCTAATACATTTAAATTTTCAAAGGTAAAGAACACATTTTCTTCTATGCATTGGCCTTGTATCGATGGAATAAGGCATGTGTTTGACGAAGCAATGAGTTTTCACTTCCTGACATTGCCAAAAGGCAGAGACAACTATTCAAATGGCCTCACAAGGACTCCAAGTTATGATGTTTCCAGAAAAGAGGCAAGGAGAAGCATCTTAAAATCTCCTAGAGTGGCCCTGGCCAGGTGGCTTGTTTGGTTAGAGCATTGGTCCATACATCAAAATGCTGTGGGTTCAATTCCTGGTCAGGGCACATTCCTAGGTTGCAGGCTTGATCCCCTGATCAGGGTGCGTGTGGGAGGTAACCAGTTGATGTTTCTTTCTCTCTTTTCCCCACTCCTCTGTCTCTAAAATCAATTTTATTTATGTATTTATTTATTTTACAATTTTTAATTGTTTTTTGAGTACAGTTGTCTCCATTTCCCTCCCTTCATTCCCCCTCATTCCACTCACCCCCACCTCCCACCCTTGATCCTACTCCCTTTGGCTTTGTCCATGTGTCCTTTACACATGATCCTTGATGACCCTTCTTCTATTTTCCCCATTATTCCCCTCCCATTTCCCCTCTGGTGACTGCCAGTCTGTTCTTTATTTCAATGTCTCTGTTTATATTTAAAAAAAAAGAAAGAAAACATAGCCTTGTGTTTTAAAAAAATTCTCATTAAAAAAAATCTCCTAGCATGACTGTAGTTTCAAATAATATAGTTTTGATTTTAAAATGCAAGAATAGAAATAAACATGCCGTGTGTCTGCTTCAGGATATACTATTCCTGATGACCTTATTTTAATTTTTACAGTCACTGTGAGAATTTCCTTTTAATAAATGAACACTGTTTTACATAGCAATGAGGGAACATTTCTTCTAATTAGAATCAGATACACTTGTCCTCTAATTCCATAAGCCATAGGGCAGAGGGTGGAGTCCAAGAGAGGGTAGAGCATGTGGACCTATCTCTCCCCTTACATCCAGGAGATATTTCAACCACTGGTGTCCAGAGACTTGACTGTAGGAATTTAGTACCCTCCCTGCCATTGAACATGATACACAGAACTTAGCCAAGGTCACACAGCCAGTGTATGGTGGACCTGGAATTTCGATCAAGGTCTTTTTAACCCCTAAACTTATGCTCTCTATACCCTACCTAGTCAGTACCTTTGCCCCTACCTAAGAATCACAGGGATCCAGGTGGAAGACCAAAGCTCTATCATGGGTAAAGACAATAATTCAATGTCCTGATTCCCAAGTCCAGTAATTAACAATGCCAACAGTACTTCCTTAGACATGGACACAAGGGAGTAACAAGAATCCCTTGGCAGAAAAAAGATTCTGAATTAGCATAGTATTCCACTACAGTACGCTAATTCCTCTTGACTGCAAACTGCCTCCTTCAGGGATTTCACCATGGAAGGGACAATCAAGATCCCTGAAGTGCCATCGTGTTTTCCAATGGTTTGGAGATATCCATTGTTGCAGTGACCCTCAGGGTTCACAGCAGAGGTTTAGGGAATCTCATTTTTTTTTTTTTTTGAAGAATATGTTTTTCTTTACAGCAGGTAAAGATTATTTGGAGCCAATGGAGGAACTCAACCTGAGGAATTTTTTTTGTCCGTAATGATGTATAACAATGAAATGAAAGTATTGATTTTCTTGTGGTGCTTGTAAACATAATTAAAAGTATAAATGCCCAATATTAACCCTGTTTACCCCATTGCATTAAAACCTATACAAAACTGAGATAACAGAATAAAATATTAACTTGTCTCTGGGTAGAGTATAAATCCTTAGGATACATAAAAAGCAAACATACAATGAATGCTTTTAAATGTAGTATTTAAACTCTCTCTGGCTGGCCCAATACCATTTGTGGGCAGCTTAATCAAACACTATCCTAATTCAGAGTAAGGAGATCCTAGGGGACATATTTTATATCTTCAAACTCTTCAGTGTGAAAGAAAGCTTTATTTCTGAAGCCTTTATTGTTGTAATGTTTAGGTAATTTAAAGAACCCTCATGAATCACTCAAACCTCTCCTCCTCTGGTCACTTAGGAGATCAAAAAGGACAGCACTAACCCGATTAAATGGAGGGTCCATTTACCACCTACTCTCTCTGCGTCCTCCTGTTCTAACCTCAAATTCTGATTCCATACTGCAGCATGCTGTCAACCTTTATTTCTGCAACATGCTCTGGTCTCCAGGAGTTGGGCTTCAGCTCACAGATCCCTACTGTCCTGAGTTTTGGTGAAATTTCCCACAGTAAGCAGAATTTTTGCATTTTAATGTTTTTTAAAATCAGGATTTATCTTAGAATCAATAGAATAAAATTGTCAATGTCAGCCAGATGGCAGTTGTAGAGTTATTGTGCAAAATCTCCTATAGGCAGCTTCTGGAAAAGTTAAGAAGGCACCATCATCAAAACACCTTAGAGTCGATGAAATATGAGAGTATGTAGCTAGCATTTATCAACCACTTTCCACGGGCTGGCATGCCAGCTAACTGTTGCCACATCACTGCTGTCTATACAACAACTATAAAACCTCAATATTATGCAACACTCAATATTTATTATTTCTCTTGTGGCTATGGGGTGATTGAGCAATTCTGCTGATGTAGGCCAGTCTCCGCTGGGCTCACCATGTGTCTGCAGTCAGCTGTAGTTGGATAAGAGTTCCTGCTGAGCTTGGTTGAGTTGCTGGATGTTTGGATGGTTCTGTGCTGGTTGTCTGGGACACATTCCCTCCCTCCGGTGGTCTTTTACCATTGACAGGTCAGCTTTGGTTTGTGCTCACAGTAGCAGAATTCCAAAAGAGGAGATGGCCTCACACAAGCTGTTTTTCAAGCTTCAGTATGAATACCACCTACCATTCTACTGGCCAAAACAAGTTAGGTGCCTGTGTCGAGAGTGAGCTTTAAAAACAAACTTGATTTTCACTCTTCCTCTAAGCCCTCTTTGGCATATGGTAAGATGTAGGTGGAAAAGACACCTGCTGCCCTGTTGGGGTGGAAGATCACTTTTCAGTCCAATACTCTCAATCCTGCCAGCATAACTTATGAATGAACCTTACTTGCCGGATGGATATCTGCAGCTTTAGAGACTATTTATTATTTGATTCTTAATACTACACTTTTAGCAATCATTGTAATTAAAAACTGCAGTATACCCTTGAAAGAAGCCAAACACACCTTCCTTTAAAACCCACCCATCCTTCAGAAAGCTAAAAGTGTTGGAACTATCACTAAACATGTATTGAAGCTCCTCACTTCAGCTCTTTATGGAAATTCCATTACATCTCTCCCAAGGAACCAAAAATTCATCAATTTGTGAGGAATGCTAAGGCCAAAATCTTGCTCAAGACTGGTGATCACGACCTCCATTTCCTAGGAATCACCTATCAAAATGTCCCTCTCTGAGTCAATCTGATGAGGGATGACTGATCCTGTAGGAAGCTAGTACTGTTAGTGTTCGATGTGTACTAAATGCTAGCCCTGAACATAAAACGTTAAGAAAAGAATAGGATTGTGAGTCAAAGAAGTAGGGTCTGTTCATCTGAATTTATTTTGTAACTTTAGCCTCATGACAATTCTCTCCAAATTTTTTTTGGAATAGTTATATAAAAGTGAGGAAGAACATTTCTTTTACGCCACATTTTTATCCCCAAATCATCCCTTCAGATCCTGTGTATTACAATTTCACTGTGACCTTCATTCTTCAGGGGGGCTATCTCCCTTAGTTTGTTTCTCTGACTTAAATGCTGACTGATAGCAAGGTCCAGACAAATGGCTTCAGACAAATAGGGCACCTGGATATTTTTATTTCTTGTACTTGTCCAATTAAATAAAACTTTGGTCTGTGAGCTGCTTTGGAAATGACAGTGGACTTGCTGTCATACTTGAGTTATAGTCTGTTTAAACTTCAAATGAGCTATAATTCAGGACTCACATTTCCTGAGCAGCTTGGATGGAGAGACATCAAGATATCACAGACAATTGCCTATGTCTGGGGGTTTCCAGATTTCTAAAGGGGGGGGGCAAATAATAAATTAAAAGAAGCCTCTTTTAAAATCTGATCTTACAGGGTTAAGTCAGAGATGTGAACAACCGTAAATCAAAGATACCCTCCAAAAGATATCTAATGAGTCAAAGCTTAGGCTGCTACTGCGAAACAACACTTTAAGTTTCCCTGGCTTAGTTACACATGCACCCTGAGACTCAGCAGGGTTCTGAGGCCCCACCCTGCTATTCAGAATCAGCAGTCCTTGGAAACACAAAAGAAAAAAAAAATCTGTCTACCTTACCAATCTGGGCAAAAATATTTTTGGTATCTATTTTTATGTAGGCTTATCCTATTTGTACAACCTAGTTTGCTGCTATTTATGCTGATATATTTGACAGCTGTGGTCCTAGGTGATAAATACAGATTGGTTTGTTTCATTTTCTGAGCTAGACTAAGTAATATGTCACCCTCTCTGCTTTGGTGGGCGGCCAAAGTTATGCTTTTTCTTGCTCACTGTTTGAAGTCATCCAATTAAAGATGCATTTAAGAATTAATGAGGGTTTTAAAACACATCCATATAATGGAATATTTTGTAGCCATTAAAAAGGATGAGGTAACATTAGCATCAAAAAGATGAAATATTTTGAAATAAATCTCACAAAATATGCATAAGAGATATGAGAAGAAAACCACAAGAGTCTGAAGAAATGGATCAAAGGAGAACTAAATAAATTTATAGACATCCATGTTTATTGACAGGAAGACTCAATAGTGTTAAGATGTCAGTTCTACCCAGTTTGATCCATAGATTCAATGCAATCCCAGTCAAAATCCAAGCAACTTACTTTGTGGTTATCAATAGATTCCTTCTAAAATTTATATGGGGAGACAAGAGACCCAACATAACTGACATAATATCAAAGGAGAAGAACAAAGCTGGAGAGCTGACACTACCTGACTGCAAAATTTACCATGAAGCTACTGTAATCGAGCAATGTGACACTGGCAAAAAAATGGACAGGTGAATCAACGGAAGAGAATAGAGGGTCCAGCAATAGACCCACATAAATATAGTCAACTGAGCTTTGACAAAGAAGAAATTTCAGCAACTCAGTGGAGAAAGGGTAGTCTTCTCAACAAGTGGAGTTGGAACCACTGCACATCTACCTGAAAATGAATTAATCTGTACCTCATACCTTCCACAAAAAATAAACACAAAATGGACCAAGACCTAAATGTAAAAGAGAAAATTATAAATTTCCTAGAGGGTAATGTAGGTACTACATGAAAGGAATGATCTATGAAAGGCTTGATTGACTTTGAAAGACAGCTTGGCAATTTTTTTTTTATTTTTTATGAAACTAAACGTATTCTTATCATATGATTCAGCAATCACATTCCTTGGTATTTACCCAACTGAGTTGAAACTTAGGTTTACATGAAAAATCTGCAAAAATGAATGCTTATAGCAGCCTTATTCATAACTGTTGAAACTTGGAAGCAAACCAGATGTCCTTCAATAGGTGAATGGATAAACAAACTGTGGTACATCCATACAATGGAATAGTATTCAACGCTAAATACAACTGAGTTGATAAGCCACATTAACATATATTGGATCCTTAGGTACAGATTGCAAAGGGAAAGAGGCCAATCTAGAAAGGCTACATACTGTGTGAATCCAGCTATATGATATTCTGGAAAAGGTAAAACTATAAAGACAGTAAAAAGATCAGTGGTCACCAGGAGTTCTGGGGAAGAAGGGATTAAAAGATGCAACACTGAGGACCTTTAGTGCACACTACTTCATATCACACTATAATGGTGAGTACAAGTCATTACGTGTTTATCAAAACTCAGAAAATGGGCAACAGAAGGAATGGCCCCTAGTGTAAACTTTGGGCTTCGGTTGCTAATGTGCTAATGTTGGTGCATGGATTGTAACAAACACCACACCGTTGTGGGATGTTGGATTACACGGGGGAAAGGAAAAACATAGGGCTTCGACTCCTCTTCACCGCAGGCCACCACCATGAGAACCTGCCCACCAGGTATGAGCACCCTCACCACTGGATCCAGGGTGGCACCTTGAGGGTGACTCTCTTCCTTCCTAGTAGGAACATGAGATACAGGATTAGCAGTTTCTTGTAGCACAAACAAAAACCTGCACCACAGAGGAAGTGTGAGCAAAGTGTGTTGGCAGCGTGCCATCACGCCAGGCCCCGCAGGCTCGTGTTTCTCTGGGCTGCAGCTGAAGCACAGATGGAGTGAGGCTGCGTCTAGGCTTAGCCTTTTGTATTGGCTTTTGAGAATTCTACTGGGGCTAAACAACCAGAAGTTGCTGTTTGGTTTTATTTTGATTTGTTTGAACAGTCAACCATATGCTACTGCCTCAAATCAGCCAGTCCCCATAGGTGACAACAAAGATTTTATCCATTCCACAAGGGTGGTATTGGCCCATGACAGAGGAATGCAGATGGTTCTCTACTTGCAACAATGTATTTGGGGCAATTTTGGATGCTTCTTTAAAAAATGATCACTTCTGTATTGGAAAAATCCCTTCCATTAGCCTTGCTGCAGGTTTATGAAGCTACTCCTTTCTGACTGTGTGATTTTCCTAATCTCTGAAGATGAAACAGTTGTTGAAATAAAGACACTAAAACTCCTTGGAAATACTGGTATGGGGACCAGGTAAAACAATTGTCTTTTAGGTGAAGTTGAGGGACTAGAAATCTTTTACTGCATATGGGTCATTACCCATTTCTTAAACTTACATGGCAAAATTCATTTGAAGAGTTTGTAAAAAAATACAGATTCATATTCCTCTTTTTTTTACTGGTTTTGTAGCTTTTCAGAGAGCAGGGATTTGGGCCCCTTAACAATTTCCCCAGGTAGTTGACCTGGTTATTGAGAGGAGCCTTGATGTTGTCAGAGCTATGCTCTGCCGAACAAGGGAGCCCCAAATTCCATTACTGAAAGACATAAATGGGAAGTTTTAACTTGCTGCTCTGGGTTCAAGGGCATTAAATATTTTCTTCCAACTGAAGGACAACGATTTCCTGATACTTGAATTCTCTTGGTGAAGGAAAATCTTTGATATCCAAGGAAAGAGGCAACTCAAACTGTCTTGGAGGGCCCAGTTTTCAAAGGAAAATGAAAAAACCTGAACCTCTTTTTGATCACCCAAATCACCAGGACAGCATTTTAAATATGAATTTATGAAGTACAGACACACCCACACCTGTTTTTTCAGCTTTGACCTTATAAGACCTGGTTTACCTATGACGTGGGCTCTGCTACTTAGGAAAAGAAAAAAGGGGTGAAAGAATTAGCCCAACACTTGGAAAGGAAAATCCTGCTGGGAGAACCTCGAGGTGTTGCCTTCTCCCACATTTTCATTTACCAAAGAGAAGAGCCTTGAAGCTCCTGAAAACTGGCTATGATTCAAGGATTACAATAGGGGATTTATTAATAAATTATAGTGTATTCAACAGAATATTATATTGCAAGCATTATGATAACACTTATAAACAAGCAGTAACGCATGGAAAGACAATAAAATGTTCGGTGAGAGAACAAAATGCAGAACTGTGGAACCATGTGTTGCATTTCAACGATTCCTCATAAACACATAATTATTTATGTGAAAATATGACCAAGCTATGAGGTAGAAAAATATAATTTTATTGTTTTACAAATGGATAGGTTAGGTGACTTATATTTTTAAAGATTTTTTCCTAGGCCTTTTTTTTTTTTTTTTTACTAAAATTTGATACTCCTCTACTATCATTCAGAATAAAAATAATTAAAGGTGATAGGGGTGCAGAAATTACTTCAAAGTTAGATAAAATAATTTAAAGCATTTTAGGAAACATGCTTTTCCAGTTATGACTCCAGGAATAATCAGGAAGAGTTTCATGACTGATGCTACATGAGCCCCCGGAATGTTCAGGAACACCTGGCACCAGGCCCTGTTCCACGCAGTCAGTCCACATCAGAACCCCAAAGGCAGAGCACGCACAGGGGCCGAGCAGCATGACTTGATAACTGGATTTTTAAAAATTGTGATGTTTTATTATAGTATTCTTCAATATATAGGGCAGCTTTGGGCTTAAACATATTGTTGCATCCAGAACTGAAACAGAAACCAGAGATAAAAGTTACTAGAGGGTTCAGATTTCAGCCCAGCACAAGGCAAAACCTCGAACACTCAGAGCTCCTGAGGACCGCAGCTCCACAGCCTGCGGATACTCGGGCTGAAGCTGGAGGGTCCTTTGTCCAGGATGCTGGTGAGGGGGTGGCCGCCTGCAGCATCCTACCCACCTCTGGGACCCCGAGCTCTCAGATTTACAGGGTGGAGACTTTATTTGACCAAGCAGACAGGACAGGCACAACTCCTCCCATCACGCAGATGAGACACGCTCTGCTCAGAGAAATGAACTCAATGGCCAAAGTCTCCAAGCAAGACCGCGGCAGAACCACTGACTTCAAACCAACGCTGCGAGCATTGTACGTGCACTCAGACACCAGGATGTAATAAAAATGTCATAGAGACTCAGGGAGCCAGCCCCCTAAATGGTAAGTAGGAAGGAAAAACAACAACTTCCCCTCAACCTTGGCTTTTGTGACTGGAGTGCCTCCCTGTTTTGTCCAACACCACAATTTGCAGGGAAAGAGTCGCAGCTGAGGCTGCAGTCCCATCCCAGGCCGTGTGGGAGAGGCACTTGGAGCCCCGCAGGCGGCCCAGGGAGACTCCTCCTGTAGCAGCCCCACTTGTGGTGACTGGGCGTGAGGCTGGGGGCAGGAGCTGCTGACCCAGGAAGGGAAAGACCACGCGCCTCAGCTGGGATGAAGACACACTGATTCCCCAGTGAGAACAGGAGCGCCCCCCCCACCCCCGTAGGGGAGCAGCAGCCTTCTGCCTCCGTTGGAAAACTGTGGGTCCCCTGAGGAGACCTGAGCAACCCAGGGTGCCCTGGGGGACTGGGTGGGGGCTGGTCTTTCCCAGCCTTGTGTCCAGCCCTGTGGCCTCAGACTCTGTAGCTGTCATGACTGTCATTGTTGCTGCTTCTCTGCCACAAACAGAAATCAGGGGAAAGCAAGAAAGAGAGAGAGAAAAAAAACTCAGGTAGAATAAAACTGCGAGCATTAGGCAGGTTTTCTTTCTCTTCAGAGAACTCTTGTGGTGTCAATACTGTACCAACAGTGTGCTCACCATCCCAGTGACTGGTGATTTCCCTCCAGGGAGGGCTGGGATAAAGTAAAAATCATTCCAATTAGCATTTATTGAGCACACACCATGCACAGGCACTGCACTTTTCCATGTGGCGCTTCCTGCCGGCCTCTTGGAAAACTCATGAAATGGCTGTTATCAATAGGCTGGTTTTACAGATAAGGAAACAAAAAAACACAGAGACGTTTCAGGAGACTGCCCGAGGTTACCGTCCAGCAAGTAGCAGGGCTGAGATGCAGGCTCCAGCAGCCTCACCCAGAACCCACGCGACACGGGACTGCAGTGTGATGCTCATGGCCCCGACGAGGAAATTAAGTGCTCAGGAAAGGTTATGTGACTTCCCCAAAGTCACACAGCTCGTGAAGAGCAAAGCAGAACTAACACCCTAATCTTCTAGACCATGCCTAAGGATCTTCCCTCAGCCTAAAAACGTATTCTGGACCAATATTCTCCTTGCTTACAGAAAGTTCCTGAATAAATCTCTCCGAAAAGATCAACACAGAGATTGAACCAGTTGTTCTCTGATACCTCCAGTGAGTCAGGCCCTCGCTGTGTCACCCGCTGGCATTGCTTACGGAGTCCTCACAACCAACGTGGGAAACGGTGTTTTTATCTCCTTATCTACAGGAAATAAGTGCCCTGTTTGAGGTTGCAGGGACAGTGAGCAGAGGAGAGACATGAAGCAAGTCTCCTCTTGGGTCAGCCCTCACCACCTCATACCTCAGTTCACCTTCCCAAAGGAAAGAGAGTTCTTTCAAAACAGAACAACACAACAGATAAAACCAATGAAACTTGAATCTTAGCCATGTTGACTTAGTAGAACTCTGTTAAATTTTTTTCTAAATGTCTTAGCCTGTAATCATTAATTAAATCGAACTCATAAACAGGATAAACCTGACTCTGCTGTAATGAGGTGTTTTACTCTACCTCGAATAATTTTACTGACGTCTACAATCACTTTTCACAAAAGTAATGTCCTTTTCGAGAAGGCAGGTTGATTTCTCTGAGGTTTGGTCTCCATGTTACCCTCTCACTGACTCAAAAGTTTTGAACAGCAATAGCTATATAGGGACAGATTATAACAAAAAGACACCACCAAGATATAGAAAAGTCATGTCACATAGTAGGGATAAATACGCATGTGTGACCAATAACTCAGCCAGATTAGATATATAACAAATAACAAACATAACAAGACCCAAAACTTCCAAAACTCAGTAAGAGAAAGGTAGGTAACATAATAGAATAAAACCCAAAAGATTCTAACAAAAATTCAGAAAAGTGGACATCCAAATGAAAAACTGACTTTCGTAGCTGTCAGGGAAATACTTATTCAAATCAGTAAGTGATAACACTTCATAATTAAAGGGTAGATAAAATAAAAAGATAGAACATATCAGGTGTCAGTGTATGTGTATACACTGTGTCAGTGTATAGTAACCAAAACTCCCATTCACTGCGGATGGGGGTATAAGTTGCTACAATTACTTTGGAAAAATACTTGGCAGTATCTGCTAAAGCTGAGCATAACTGTCTGCAGAACTGGAGATGTGTCTACATGTTCACCAAAAACACATATGAGAATATTTATAGAATCACTATTCACATTAATCTCAAATTATGCCGTTCAAACAATTTGCAAATACACTATAGAAGAAATTTTGTAAAAACAAAAAAAAAACAATACTGAACAGAAATTGGAATATAAAAATGGAAGTACAATTAGACTTTATGTACATAAATGTATAAAGCCAAGTGAAGTCAACCTAGGCTACCGAAAGCGGAAATAGGTAGTCCTGGAGAAGGGAAGTGACTGCAGGGGGTCTGACGAGAGCGATTGTTCTTTTCTTGACCTGAGCGCTGGCTTCCCAGGTGTGTTCATTTGTGAAAACCCAAAAAGCAGTGCAGTGATGATATGGGCACTTTTTAATGTTTCCATACTCTTAAAAAATGTTTAAATATCCACAGTGGGAAGAAGAGATATGGACAGGAGTCTTTGGAGGGTAAAACAATTTTTTAAGAAGTCTTATAAGAGTTAACTTTCCTCTTCGGGAGCAGCTCTGAGAAAGCTGGTGAGGTTACATTCTCAAGAGAGGCACTGAGCTGGTTCAGGCACACAAGCCCTCCCGTGCATATGCCACGCCAAGCTGATGGCAGATAACAGCGCTGTCATCCCCTCTGCTGCACAGCCTCACACCTCCTCGGGTGGCAATATTGCACCAATAGAGAATGACAACAGACTTGTCATAATTCACCCCAACAGCCACACTGATTCAGGCCACATGCCAGAGAAAAATGGCAGAAACACCCATTTCCACCTTGTGCAGAAGGAGCAACATTAACAAGTACCAAGGAGAAACTCTGTCACAACCAGGCTAGTGACATTCTACTGGGAAGATATGAGAGAGCACATGCTTTAAGGAAGGACTTTATTTTGGGGGGATTCAGATCCCTTAGTCTAGCCAGAGATGCAATGCTGAAAAGGGAAAAAAAAAAAAGGAAATTGAACATATTTAAAGACTGTTAGAGCGGGCCCCAAATGGCGTAGAGATGGAGGAGCCTGAAAAGGAAGAATGAGTGGTCACAGCTTGGTAAACACAGTAAGACTCCCCAATGTGGCCCTGCTTCTCACAATAGCTCTGGCCGTGCATCCATCCTCCCAACCTGGCGTAAAGGCTCAAACATCCAGGCCTTCTACTGCCGAAAGCATGCCTTCCCTCTCCCAGGAGGATCATTTGACTCCCACCCATTTTTGTCCTCATAGTCCTTTGTTTAAGTCTTGAGTAAACTTGTTATGGACTTGCTGCTCTAAATTGCACTTTTCTGTTTGCACAGCTAGCTCTCTATTCCCATCAGCATGTGCAACCTCAAGGGCAAGGCTACATCTTAGCGTGTAGAACAATCATTTAAATGTTTTAATAGTTGCATTACAAAAGGCATACAAAACATGGAAAAAAGCCAAAATAACATAGGCAAATACAAAAAGAATGAAAAAGTTTTCTTTTATAGGGCCAGATAGGAAATATTTTAGGCTTTGCAGGACATATAGTCTATTTCACAATTACTCCACTTGGCTGTTGCATCACAAAAACAGCGATGGCCGATATGTGAAAAACGGAAACGAGAAATCATGGACAGGGTCAACACTGTGTTGACTGCAGGGGGCGGGTGGTGGGTGGAAGTGGGAGAGAGTATGGGGGATAAATGATGATAAAAATAAAATAAAATTAATAATAACAATAATAAACAAATATGTCATGTTTTCCAGTAAAATTTTAGTTAGAAAAACAGGTAGCAAACCAAATTTGTCCCATGGGCCAAGGTTTGCCCACCCTTATACTAGACCACAGTCTCATGTCCCAAAATAACAACTGTCAACAAAAGTTTCTGATAAAATGGTGGTCCCTGATGGGCAGGACCAGAACATGCAGTCTGTCCCCAGACCGTGGCCAAAAAAATGCCTGAGCTAGTCCAGGTGTCA
Organism: Anoura caudifer; assembly: GCA_004027475.1. Lineage (NCBI taxonomy): Eukaryota > Metazoa > Chordata > Mammalia > Chiroptera > Phyllostomidae > Anoura > Anoura caudifer. Next base: position 31,297 of record PVKU01011187.1, on the reverse strand, counting down.
CTGCAATGCTGGGTGCTAGGCTCTAGTCGCCCTAGGCTTCTAACAACTGACCTGCAGATCACACTGCTGGACCAGCAGGTCCTCAGATTCATGTCCCTCGATGTGTAGATAATAATGGTATCTGTCTTCTTACCTCTCAGGACTATGGTGGGAATAAAACTGAAATAAGGTGACAAAATTCTTCAAAAGAGAAGCATTTTGAAGATGGAAAAGGCACATTACTGATCTAAGGCACTAAAAAAGCATTCAGCAGATCTCAGTAGAAGCAGACGTGATACCGTTTATGTACATGTAAAAATAGGGTTTCCTGCAAGGACGTTCAAGTCCTTTTATCCCTGCCTACATTTCAGAGCGAGCTCTGTTCTTTCACTGCGAACCTTGCACAGCAAGGTCTCACCTCTGTTTCTGGCCAAGCTTTTGACTACTGCCTCCATCTGGTCTGAGCAGGGCTGTGCTCTGCACAGACAGGCCTTTCTAAGGAGCCTGCTTCCTCCTCTCACTGGCCACACCTCTTCCGGGCTGTCACCTGTGGCCACCGCAGGGCTGCTGTTTGGCCAGTGTCCCCTCCAGAGACAAACTGCATTGTTCACATTTTCTAGAGGGATAGCACAGTTATTAAGATAGACATAAAGGTAGGTCACAAAATCTGCCCATAAACTCAGAGACATAAAGCACTGTGGCAATCTGGCTGAGCATGTCTCTGACAGTTTACTAAATAAAAGAGTCCTTTAAGAAAAACTGTGAAAAATAAATCAGGATAAAAAGAAGCAACAACATCCAAGATAAGATTTAAATGTGCAAATAAGGGCAATTATATCTTTAAGACAGGACATAGATATTTTTTCCAACAGATTTTCAATTTCTCATCAGGCAGGCAATATACCCATAATCATTCAACCCTGATGTCATAGATGAGGGAAATTTAATCTCTCCACATTTGCTCTTAAGAGTTCTTTTGTCTGCTTGTGCACTTCTGATCATTCCAAAATTTCCCTTTTAACATTCTCTCTACTATCCATGGTCTAGTTTAAACATCATCCTCACCACCGTGAAGGTTGGCGGAAGTGGCGCCTGTTTTAAATGGAGGCAGAGCAGTCAATCCAGAGGAGCTGCGTTGCTGGTCTTGTTTCCTGAATCTCTGACTGGGCCAAACCTTTACCGACTGGGCTAAACCTCGGTTGTCTTACAGTGGCTTGGAAAGCCAGCAGGAGAGTGAACATCCTGATCACAGGAAGACTTGTGATCAGGGCCTTCTATCTGAAGACAGAATCAATGACCAGTCATGCTTATCCAAGAGTAGCTCAGGGTGTCCGCACCAAAGAAATGTTTTCTTCTTCTCATGGAAATATACCTTTCTTTCCTCATGAACTCCCTTGTTTTCACCCTGTAATTGGGGCATTATTCAGGTTTCTGACCAAATCTGTGCTCCTGAATTGCAACTCTTAGGTCCCAACTAAACATTTTGCCTCTTGAGTGGGTTTTTTTGGTTTGTTTTTTTAGGTCAACACCACAAGCCTTCACAACCATCCCAGCCAGAAGGTTCCATCTCACCTGTACTTCTCTAGTGGTTTTGCCGTCTGGATGGCATGCATCTTCTGTATCTTCCTATGAATGTTCATAACTTTTTGCGCCACTCCACACACATATGCTCTGGTAGGTGCCTGGAACATATTAGGTGCTCCACTAGTACCTATAAAATCAAAAGTAATACGATAATTTGTATAAGGTTATTTGTGTTGTCCCTGGGACAAACAGTACTCCTTGAATGTTAGCAATTACTAATATCATAACAATTAAAAACAGTGCATGTACTTTTGTGCCTAATTCTATGGTTTTGCCACTCAATTCTATTCTTTTCACACCTTAAAAAAAAAGAAGGGAATCATTCCTTGAGTCAATAAGGAATTATCTTTTCTAGAAAGCACCAGCAAATTTCAGAAAGAGGTTTAATTTACATTTTCAGATTATGCATTTTGTAGCCAAAAACTGCTTGTTTGCCATCACAAAGATGGCATAAAACAAACTATTATGTCTTTACGTATTCCTGCAGATACCTATACCTGACTTAAATAGAGGCTTACAGGAATTTCCATAAATATATAATATATATATATATATATATAAATGATGGGAAGACCCAATCATGTGAAATAAAGCTTTTCTTCCATGTCAATAACATAGACCAGTGAGTCACCTGCGTTTCCCCCAGAACTTACACTTGTTTCCTCTACAGCATCTTGTCTTCTTGCCACTCTGCATTTGCATTCTTGATTAGGATCAGAGCTCTGATTAGAAAAAAACAATTTGCTTAAAAAAAGTCAATTCGATTAAAATTTAAAAAGTCAGGTTAAAAAAATTGTATATACTGATCACAAAACTTGGTTTTCACAGATTATGGTGAAATATATTCAGATTTTGTTGTTAACTCAGAAATACTCGTATATTAACCAAGGCCAGATCTCAACATTTGCAGATGGCCTTGTGCTTAATGAATCACCAAGGTGTTGATTTCAGGACTCTCTGAAGAGGAAGAGAATGTGGGAACCATGCAATCACTATTGGAGCGAAGAAATAAAATATGACAGGCGCACTTTAAAACATTTCATTTCCACAAAGAGATGGAGCTTCCACAGACAGGATTTGCCACCTCCCACACTCCTCTGAAATCCATTCAAGATGAATAATTTTACATTAAAATCTAAGATTTTGGAGTCGCTTCAGAGCAAGTTTAAGTTCTGTTCCACCCCTGCCCTCCTGTATCAGCTTGGCAGTCTGGCAAATAACTTATTCTTTCTGAACCTCGCTTCCCCATTTTGAGTAATACGAGTGATAGTCTGACCCTCACAAGGTTATTGTTAAAATTTAAAAGATGATAAATATCAGGCATTTAAAAAACTGGCCCATTTTAATTACCAAGGTTGTGTTACATCTCAGATTTAAAAATAGCTGAAGGTGAAGACATGCATGGCAAATAGGCAGAGAGTTCGCAATTTGATAAATGCAACACGGACAGTGTCATTACGGCGTCAGCTAAGTTAAATACTGCAGATGACTGTTGATAAGCAACACTGCTAGTGTGAGAGAGACTGCGGTGAGAAAGCAGACATTTAAATCATGTTCAACATAAACGTGTAGGGATTGCTGAGCTTACGCTGGTTAGCATTTTGGAACTTAATGTAAGAAAGAATAACACAGACACATGTGCATACACACCTCACAAGACACTAAATATCATTATACAAAATTAGATCACATATAAAATGAGTGGTACAGAGAACATAGTCTTGCTTCTCACACCTTCTCTGTACTCAGCATCCTTCATGCCAGAAGATCCCCTCATTTGGTCCAGATCTCACAGGGCTTCCATCGGTAGCTGAATTCAAATAATGACTCTCAAATATTGGGAATTCCTCTGAACACACACACACACTCACACACTCACACAACAGTGATAAGTCTAATGATGTACAAGGCAGAAGTTACATCTTCAGATGTTCTCCTAAGAGCATCAGCAAAAGGCACAGGAAGGAGAAAAGAAGGAGAGGAGAAGGAGGCAGGGGAACCATCCAGAATTCTCGAAAAGTTAGATGGGCAGTCTATAATTACCACAAACCCATACCTTTAATTCAGGTGTTACTATAATCACAAGTCTTTCTTAGCCATGTTTTAGCTTATCCGACAAGCCCACAGGCTGTGCGGTGCCTGTGCCCACTTCTCTCTGTGGGAGGAAATCGAAGTGGCAAATCATGAGATCCTAACTGTATCCTTAGAGCTGGGGTGGACCAACTGTTTCCTTTAAGGATCTGAGAAAAAGAAAAGTGTTGTGAATGGCAGCAACACATGCGTGTGTGGGACACTAAAACAACAATGCCCTTTTCTGGGGGTCAAGATAATTAATTCTGCCAATTAATCCTGATTAGCATTGATCCCATTTACAGATCAAGAAATTCAATCAACTTGCCAAAGGCACATGACCGATAAGTAGTAGAACTCAAATCTCCTTTCTGCTTCGCATTTCATCAAGTTGCCTCTATCTAGAAGTTTCTTGTTTCCCACCCGCTAGTTTGCAAAAATAACTTTAAGCTTTCCCACCTCCATGATGTTCAGACAGATACATTTGAGCAGAAGAGATTGATTAGCTCTGTTTTTGAGGACATGCACATATACACTGAAAAGGTCATCTGTGTGTGTGTGTGGTTGGCATTGAGAAATAGGAGAGAAGGCTCCTGAGTTAGCAAACGTTGAGCGCTCAGACGTCAGCAGTCACCACCCCTACTTCTTACTAGAGTGAGTAGACACCACACGCACACGCACACGCATGTGCACACACACAACCCACCAACACGTTTCAGTCATTTCTTAAATGAATGACTATCTGGTTTGCCAAAGATGTGTTCTTTGCCATCCTCATTCTGTCCAAAATCTTTCAAGGGATAATATGAAGCTAATTTAACAACATATATTTCTAGTCCAAAGTCCCTTTGCTTCTTTATTTGATGTGTTTGAAGCTTCCCTTTAAAGCCAGAACTTTTGAGTTAACTACTTGAAGACATGAAAAGTTTTTAAACTTCAAATATCTACGGGATGAATAATTTTGGTGTTAATGATATTTTAGCAAACTTCCATATGAACAACATAGAGAGCAGAGCCTGTGTCCGCAGGTTAGATGGCAGGGCTGTGTGGTTGTTCTCAGGCCAGGGCTGGGGATACCGAACGTGGTTATTATGATTTGCATCGATTATTACCAATGAGCAGGTATTTATTTTAATATGCTCAAAACGTGTATTTCAAAAGCTAACAATGGATATAACTGAAGTGCCCTGTCTCAGGGTCGGTTTCTGGCAATTACATCAAGAATGAAGACCAGGCGGAAGGGGTTGGGCTGGATCATCTGTGCCCAGTTCAGAGTAAACTCGTAGTTTCCTGGTTGAATCCCCCTCACTTACGTGTTTACTTTTTGCCTATTCTTGGTGATAATATTCTCAATGCCGTTCTGGTAGTCTGTAGAACTTTCAAATACTTTTTAAATCGTGACCACCAATGTTTTTGTTCTCCCATTTCTGCCAGTTAGAGTTTCCAGAATCACTTTGAATTGGCAGCCCCAACAGATAGAAGGATTGCTGATTCTTTTCCCCCAAATCTAAAACCTCTCTTGGCAGGGCTCCAAGTCACCAACTTGCACTTCTACCAGACTGTCTGTGACCAGCAAAAGCCCACGGCACACACCCACTCCCTGGGGTCAGTTTCTGGTGCTCCATCAATCCTTGTCTCCTAATAAGAGAGGGTCAAACCTTTGTTTTAACCAGGGAGATCAGAGAGTTGTTGTCACTGGGATATTGATGTTTTTAGGCCTGGATGGCGCTGGAGAACAATCAATAATTCACAAACTGCAAAGCTCCAGCTCTACACACACACACACACACACACACACACACACACACACACACACACACACAGGAGCCTTTAGGAGGTGAGGCAGGCGCTCTCTCTAACTTGTATACCCCGAGTGCCCAGACATTGGGACCAAACTAAAAGATTGTTGGCTGCAATTCTCACCCACTTTACCCTATAAATTCGCCTTAGTCTTACTAGAGCCATGAGTAAGCTTGTAGCCAGTAAAGGGGAAATCACTCCAGGAATGGCAGGCTGCCCTCCAGTTGACCCTCTCACCCGCACCTTCCAGATCCTTAATAACAGCCTACTCCTTACCTGGTCTCCAACCCCACCCACCAGGTGACTGGCAGTAGGATGTACAAGCTAACTTGGAACTTTCTTTCAAGGTTGAGGCTTGGAGAAGAGGACGGAGGTCCCCGAGGGATGGAGGCACTTCTCGGAGGTGACTTGATTCTGAGGAAGGTGGGCAGAGGCTCATTTTGCACACTTCGCAAGTCACACGCCTTAAACACCCTTCTCCACCTGACCCTCCAGCGCACTTTGACATTTGCCACCCTTCACCTCTCACCTCTTTGACCCCTCCCCGCCACTTCTGTACTCACAATGCCGCTGTGGTCAGAACAAAGAAGAGGGATCTGTGAGCGGAGGTGCACTGATAACCAGCAGTCGGTCAGCCTCAGCTCCTCTGTCCCGGGAGCCCGGGGCTCTTCCTCACTCCTGCTCCAGAGTTCCGGGCCGCCGCCGCCCGAAGTCCCCAGGGGCTTCCACCGCTGCTGCGAGGCTGCTCCCCTCTGGCTCCGCTCAGTGCTGGCGGCGCTTTGCAGAGGGACAGGAGTGGCCAGAGCGGGTCCTCGCAGCGACTGGTGAGGGGATCCCCGGGGTGGGACCCTGGGACCGAGGGACGCAGCAGGGACGCAGCAGGAGCGCCGCCGGTGGCGCCCGGGGCGCGGAGGACCCAGGGCGAGGAGCGCGCTCTGCCCAGCTGCGAAGCCGCAGCCAGCGCCAACTTTTCCCGCTGGGAGCAGAGAGCAATGGAGAGGGGATCCCGCACCGGACCTGGCGGCGCCCGGCTCTCCGCTGGTCAGCTGTCGGGGCAGGAGCTCAGCACCCGGACTCCACCGTTCCACGTTGGACCGCGGTGGGGCAGGGGAGGCGGCGCCGGGCAGTTTGCGGCCACTGGCGCGGAGGGAGGCACGGCCACGCGGGCACGAGCTGGAGTCGTGGGACCTGGGCGCGGCTGCCTGTGGAGTCCACGCGCACGGGGCCGGAGCTGCGGGTTAGGGTTCCCTGTCCTGCTCTCCCACCGCTGCGCGCTCAGATCGGAGTGCAAGCGGCGCCGACCCCCTTCTGCTCCCGGCCTCTCACTTTGTTCTAATTCTGTGGTCAGGCAGGAGTCCACTTGTCCTCTGCGGCCAGGGCTGTGGCCAGTGTCCTTGGGAGGACAGGGGTTGAGGGACTCCTACTCTTTCCCTCAATCCAACTAACCCACAGCGCAGGCAATGAGTCCTGAGCTGGGAGAGACACCAAAAGGCAGTAGAGGGACGCCGTGGGGTTGTGTGATAGATACAGATAGATCGATATATAGATATCTATAGATGGACACACACATATGAGATCTATCTAAGACAGGTCTATCTATCATCTAGCACCTTTCCAATGATGACAGTGTGTTTAGGTGTTTTTCCATCATGCTTTGCCTCCTTTTTCCTGCCTTGCTAGAACCTTCATTCTGTCTAAAACCCATCTTCTCGCATAATTCCGTTGGAAAGAGAGCTTTGCTACTGGCCATGTTCTAAATATTTGGCGGGCATACACTTTGGTGTCCTCCAAAACAGTACGAGGTGGGGTCGGGGCTGGGGCTGGGCACCGTCATAAGCAGGAGCTCAAAAGGTGGGCTTGGGACCACTTTGGGCTTTGCACACTACTGCAACCTCAGGGCCTCGCACAGAACTCAAGACCCCACAGGGAATCAGTAGTCTATTAGAGTCACATGTATTACATAATAGTTTGTTGAATAAATTCACCGGCTTACTCTTGTCCTCACCCTTCTAGCAGGAAGCATGCCTTCTGGAATTTTGGGGTGAACTTTCACACAGTTAGCACTCTCCTGCTTGTGTAGAAGTTGCTCTGCCAGTAATTCACGCTGTGAGATCTTGGGGAATAGCCATTCCTGGTTGCCTAAGCTTGAAAATGAATTGGTAGCAATGAGGAACAGTCTACAAAATAAGGGACCAGTAAGTACCCTCAAAAAAAATGTCAGCATCGTGTAGGACAAAGACACTGAGGAACTGTGCCAAATGAAAAGAGATTTAGGAGGCAAGAAAACACATTGTGTGATACGAGATGGATTCTAGACCAGGAAAAGGATGTTTGTGAATCCACTGGCAAAATTTGAATAATGTCTATAAATCAGTTGACAACATTTTATCACATTTAATTTCTAGTTTCAAAATTGTCCCTTGGTGGTATAAGGTGTTTATATTTGTAGAAGATGAAAAAGGGGTCTACAAATATTTCATTTTAGTAACTTTTTGTGGTTTGATACTATTTACAAAGGAAAATGCAAAATATGGTGTGATAAAAATATAATGAAAGAATTACACTAAACCTTTAAAACCTTCTGAGCTTAGAATTAGTCAGTCTTATGACTTCAGTGTCTGCTGAGAGATTTCCTGCTGCTGTTGTTATAAAGTTCAAATGGAGATCTTAGGGGCAAAACAAGGACTTTGAGAATTGCAAAGTGTTCCTTAAAATCCAAACCTTTTCAAGTAGGCAGTTTATTTATAGAAGAGTAAAATGTCTACAGATTCCTTTGCAGCCTTCACAAAACTAATAACAGCCTTATATGTACATGTACTCACTCAATGTTCAATAAGTGACTACCAGAGAGATAATAGCTATAAAGATAAAATAAAGTAAAAAAGTGCGTACCTTCTAACAGGGTCCCGCACAAATAATGCCCTCTTTTTATTACAAAATCATAGCCATGCAATTCTGTAACATAACAATATAACATTTAAGCACATCATTTGACATTTTAGGTGAGATGTTCAAATTAAAACTATAGATTATTACACCCACATTATTACCATACCGACCACACTCAAGCAGGTGTTACTTCTGCTAGACCCTGTGTATTTGTTGTTTCCTTCATGCCAACCCACTGAAAAAAATAATCTCTGGACTTGGGATATAACCCTTGGAACTAACAGAGACACTTTTCTAGTGTCTTTTCTACAAGCCTTCCTAACTCCCTTCTAGGCCTGATAAGTGTGTGAGAACTGTTGCACACGTAGGAAACCAGATTATAAAATCAAAATTTAAGCAGGTCTTCTACAAATACAAAACTGGATAAAGCAAAGGAAAAAAGAAAGAATAAAAACTTTTGAAGGTAAGAACTATTGTTGATTTTGAAATAATGTTGTTAATATTCTAGCCCTAGATTATTCATTATCCTCCAAACGTGAGTGGAGAATGGGTATCCAGACAGAAACGATTCCCAGATAAACTTGATAAAGATAGAGATACTATGGTTTTTGCTTTTTTCCATATAATTATAATTTTTCCCAACCTCTTAAATATACCTCCCTAGATCATCTACTGAAAGCGGTGGTCCAAAAGATTCACTTATGGGAATTCATTGAGGCTGGACGATTTCTTCAGGGTATTTGAAATATAAACAATATTTGTAAGAACAGTTGTAGATTTACAAAATAAAGAGGGGTGCAGAGAGGCAACTGCCATGAGCATCCAGGCTTACAAAGTGGGGGGAGTTCCTAAGTGAGCTGGCAGTCTGAGGAGATCTGGGCTTGTTGCCCACCTTGCACTCAGTAACTCAAAGTGGAGTTTCACCCATAAAGAAGCCTGTCATTGTTCCCACCTCCAATACCAGAGCAATAGCTAAGATATTTTGTCCAAGGGGAGAAGCAGATTTAAAAACAGAGAGTTCCAATCTCATCCCCATCCTCCCAAATCTGAGGCTTTGCAATAATGTATGGAGAAATTCAAGTGTAAGGGCACTCTAAACAGTAGATGTTCTGTGGTCTCTTGGTCAACTATGGTAGAGAAACCTGATACATGGAAATGAGGATTCATCTATCTGATAGAATTTCCTGAATGCAATAGCTACCATGTTAAACTGTCTGTCTTGACTGTTTGGCAATTTGAAATCACTGGAGGAAAATAAAATTTATATTAACCAGGAATAATCCAAATAGAAGTTCTTCTTGCTCAATTAAATGAACAAGATGCAACATTTGTTAAGGCTTTATGATTCAGCAGGTTGACCACTTACCTAGAAAATAAACCATTGCCCAGGGCCCCAGAGTCCCAGCCAGTTACTAGTCTAGTCCTGCAGCCCCTCACCTCTTCTTTCCTTTCAACGTGACAGATACCTCTGTGTCCTTCACCAAGGACTTCTTGTCAGGTAGGGTGGCTGCAGCCATCTCCACGAGGGAGGTAGAACCCATCAAGTGAGTTAAATAGAAGATGCTTTAAGTCTGGGCTTTGAAAGGTTTTGGTAGTCAGAAAAATGATATGGGCGGGGTATGGACATGCCAGGGTGAAGAAAGATGGATGAGGAGAAGAGAGCAGACCTGTTCTGAGCATCACAAGAAGTCGTCCATCTGAGTCTATTCTGCATTCTCTGAGCAGAGTCAATGTGCTGCTGTGATGCATGCATGGCAAAGTTAAACTGACTTTTCTCAAACAAGAGAGTTAGGTTCTGGTGTTACAACTAGGAGTGAGAAAATAGAGACCCTACCATCAGGAAATTTAAGACGTAAAAGTATGTGATTTGATCAAAGAAATAATGAAAACTACTCCAGTGGGTGTTATCGCTCACATCACAATTGTGCCTCAGTCGTGAAGGTGTTAAGTACCAGAGTAAGGGCTTGATTCTTTTGTCTACGGGCAGGGAAGAGCCATTACGAAGTTTGTGATGGTGGCATGAAGTGACTAGATTTTTGTTATATCAGGAAAGATAAGGTGGCAGAATGAATAATAGAGGTTTAGTAGGAGGTCCTTTTTTAGGAGGTTATTGTAAAATATTGGGTGCAGAGTGATGCCAATCTGCAAGCCAAGTAAGTACAGGGGGGTGAGAATAGTGGGGAAAGAAAATAAGAATTTGATGTTAAATTCTGGCACATAGGGATATGAGAGAAGAATTTAAGAATGCCAGTCTAGTTGATGGCATCTATCATTTTAGGGACCACAGCAAGCAAAGCTGTGTTACAGAGAAGCTATCAATCCATCAGAGGCACAGAATTTTGAACATTAGCAGGCCCAAGTCCCAGGTTTACCATATGCTGGCTTTTGAACAAGTTATTTAATGTCTGAGTACCTCTGAGTGTTAAGTAAGTTAATACAAAGAAAGATCTTAGCATAATGCCTGAGTCCTAGCAATAGTGTTAGCTATTTGTACTATTATTATCAGCATCATTATCATCATCCATAAACAGATGCCTAAAATACTGCTGGAATTCAGTGCTCATGAGAAAGATGAGGATTTGAGATGGAGATTTGCAATAATATAGAGGTGACAGTTGAGTGTTATTGTATCAGGGGTTGCCCACCCCTGGAAATGGGGGAGAGGTTTGAGCTGTGCATGTGTGACCTGGGACTTGGCCCCCTTGCTAAACATGGTGGCCAGAAGAGGGGCGAAGGCAAACATGAATGGCACTGACCGGCCCTCATTGGTTGGAAGACTGAACACTCCCACCAGCTTGTGGCACACATGGGATTCTGGGAGAGGACTGTTGAAGTGGAGGGCCCCAGAGGACAAAAAGGCAGTTGCTTCTTTCCCTTCTCCTGGGCAGGGGGTGGGTGTTGGTGGTCCCCAGCAGGCCCGACAACATGGCCAGTGCAGGCCTGTGAGCAGAAGCCTGGGGGCACAGGCTCTGAAAGGTGCCTGGAGTGGACAGCAACTGGAAACCAGCTAAGCCACCTACATTTATGATACTTTTGGGTGGAGAAGAGGTTCCTGGCTCAACCTTGAACTGAGCTGGCAGAGGGTGACAAGGTGATTTTTCTTTGGGTGTTTTAGAGGGAATGGGCTTTGAGGTGGAAACTTGCCATCGTTTCCAAAGCCCTTGGTGATAATAGTCAGCACTGTGAACAGATTTCTGTTCTTGTATTATTTTCAGTTTTTGAACCTATGTAGCGGTTGTGATGACAAATACTTAAATGGCTATTTTTGATGTCATACTCTTTTTCTTCCCCCTAACTTTTGCTACCCCGATATTTTAGGCAGAAACTTGCCATTAAATAAAAGATTCCTTTCTTTTCCGCCACACTCCATCTTTGGAGATTTACCTGGTAGGTGGTAAGCTGTAGGACCCTTGCCTCCTCCTGTTTGGGCTCGGTAGCTTTATAAAACAGAAGATGACCAAAATATGGGTGTGGTCTGAGGACAGGGTTGAGATCAGAGCTTTCATTTCAGGGATGAGTGAAACGATAAGCACCAATGAGATTCTCTAGAAGATGCAAGGAACTGTTCATCCCCTGGCCCATGATCACTACGTGACTGTACCGGAGCAGGCCCAGGAGAGCAGCATCATTAGGTTCAGATCGCTGCAGAGTTGAAAGTTCCCAAATTCTGAGCCCAGTGCGGTTTATCTTGCATTGTAAGAGTTCAATCATAAGAAACTTCATCTCATCTGATCGTTTTATTTTTATTTTTATTTTTTTTAAGGAAAAGAAACTGAGGCCCCAAGTGACTTGCACAGGTCAAATTTCAGTTAAAAACAAAATCTAGATTTAACTTATCAAACATAAAGCCGCAAAGTCTATGGGAAGTACATCACTGAACCTAATTGTTTAGGAACATGGTAATGCCTTAGAGGACTCTCTCTTTCCTTCTTGATTAAGTCCGGGGTGAGACTGTTTCTTTTCAAGGAGCACTTGCATTATTCTGACATTACCGCATGTCCTCTGATGGGAAAATTGCCTCAGACTGAGAATCACTGCTCCAACTGATAGACGTTAATTTTCTCCATTAAGAAATGATAAACTTATTCAAAGTCTTGGCTTTTAAAATACATGCTCAGGTTAATACAATTAGAACTTATTTCCTCTTGGCTAGTATTCTAAGAAAAAATATATCTGTCTCCTTCAGGAAAGTAGGAGTTAGTGTTTGGGTATTTGAAATCATAATAGTCATTTTATTAAATAAATACCCACCTAAATTACCCAAATAAGTTCCCAGTAAAATACTGCAAGTCATCCTCAAAAATTATATGATTAAAAATAAAAAAATCTTTTTTTAGGAGATAAGGCAATAAAGTAAAAATCTGTCTCTCTGCCAAATTAATGCTTAAATATTTAAAACCTACTTTTTCTTATTCTTCTATGACTGTGTTTTCATATGTTTCACCAAATCCAGGTTCAAAGAAATATTCTGTAGAAAACGATTTTATACTTAAGCAAGTTTGAGAAACGCTGGGTTAGACCAAGTAAAACACTTCCCTTTCCCGTACAGATCATCAGAGTCTTTTCTATGTCCATGAGCAGTGTGAATCTCCACAAAACAAACACAAGATAAGTTGTTTCTCCATCGTATTTAAAAATATTTTCTTTATTTATTTTTAGAGAGAGGGGAAGGGAGGGAGAAAAAGGAGAGAAAGATCAGTATGTGCTCGCCTCTCCTGTGCCCCCTACTGGGGACTGGGCCTGCAACATAGGCCTGTGCCCTGACTGGGAATCAAACTAGCAACCCTTTGCTTCACCATCCTCTGCTCAATCCACTGAGCCACACCAGCCAGGGCATCTCCATCGTATTTAATGACATAGTGTTTTTGTTTCTATACAGAGCCTCTAGGGAAATTCCTCCAACCTGGAAAATTTTACTTTGGCGCGTAGTTTTTTGTATTTGTCATTAGTACACTTTATTTTATTAATAGAAGTGCAGCACAGAAGTTAGATTGTTGGATAATTTTTATTTTCAGTTTTGAACTTGTAAAATAAGTGATCAACGATTAACTCCAGCCCCTCTCCCTTCTCTAAAGGTGAATGGGAGATGGGGCTGAAAATTCCAAGCTTCTAATCATGGTTTGGTCTTTCAGGTGACCAGTCCCCATCCAGGAGCCCACAAATAATCATCTTATTAGAACAAGAGACACTGCTATCACCAAGAAAATTCAAAGGGATTTAGGAGCTCTGTGTCAGTAATTGGGGTGAAAGACTAACTATTAGAACAAAAGATTCTCCTAAAGCCTCTACATACGAGAGTTTTAGGAACTCTGCGTCAGGAACTTGGGGCAGAGGCCAACACATATATTTCCTATCTCAACACCTATCTAATTACAAACAATGATAAGGGATGCTGGCTGTGTTTTGTTTTGTTTTGTTTTGTTTTTTTCCCTTCCCTGTTTCTTCCCAGAGAAAAGAAGAGACTGTGAGCTTTTTCAAGAAGGGGTTTCTGGAGACAGAACATTCACCTTCTCTGCATATAGCTCTGGGAAAGTTGCTGTCTGTAAATCCACCCACCACAGTTTAGTCAGAGGGTTAGGAGAGTGAAAAGAGAATATAATGTAAAAATAAAAACTCTACCCACCCCCAAACTTCACCGATAAGGCCTCAGGCTCAAATGAATCTATTAAGTAGTATCTGATGACAAGATTTGTAGGAGGCATTTATCTTTGGAATGGATTTAAAGAGATTTGTTTTTTTAATCCACTTTAAAATTTTTACTGAGTCGATCTTAAATAGCAAAATCTCAAAGTAGGAAGAGAGGTCATTATTTTCAAGAAGACAAAAGTGGATAATTAGCACTAAAAAATTACAGTTCTGCCAGGTCTGCTGTTTAATTTGATCTGCTGTCTCAGGCATTGTTGTTTTGAACAATTGCAGAATGAACCTGTACACAGGGGGAAGTCATCGTCTGCAGAGAGTTTCCTGTAGTTTTGAGTGTCCATTAATAACAATCTTCCTCTTGACTCTCGGGCTCTTTTAACGAAATAAAGACCAAGTTTTTTGGTACTTAGCAAACATCACATGACTGGCAATGGTGAAATTCACAATAATTTGGGATATTTGCTGGGTCTGCCAATAGGGGGAGTGCCAGCGAAATTAGCAATAGAGAGCGATCAGAAATAGAAGCGATATGGAAGGATTCGAGGAGGAAGGGCCTTACTAGATACAGTCTATAGTAATATGTACAGTGAAGTAAAATTATTCATAGTAGGGCTGAAGTGGGTGCAGTTGCAGGCCCCAAAAGATCTATCAGTTTCCCGTGGAAGTGGCAGATAAATGTAGAGCACAAATTCCATTTAATGTGTGTATCGTAATTTATTTAACCCTTTATTGCACCCCTCCCCATTTTTTGTTTGCAGTTTTTGTGTATGGATTTATTTGTTTTGCTAGTACATAAAATATTTGGGTGTTTTTTCAAGATAAGAAATTTAATTGACAAGTAGGTTATTCATTTCTCCCATAGTCCTATGTTTTGTAAATCCTACAGCTGCTTGGCCTGTAACTTCCACACATTATAGTATTTGATTAACCTTTGCAAATCTTGATTAAGATCTTCTATTACCCATATTGTCTAAGTCTCACTTATTCAATTCATTCCAATTAATCAATTATTGTTCTCTTTCCCTAGAGATATGCTCAAACATCCGTCTCATTTCCCACAAAAACTTCTCCCCCTCTCTCCACAACATTATAGATCCATCTGTTTTCAAGAGAGTCCAAATTCTATACCAGCTTTCTCCCAATAAACAATGGGACTTGATCTGTTTTTTAAATATATTTTAAAATTACAGTTGGCATACAATATTATATTAATTTCACATGTCCAACAGAATGATGAGACATTTATATAACTAAGTTATCACGCTGATAAATCTAGTACCAACCTGGCACCATACATAGTTATTATGAGATTGCTGACTGTGTTCTCTAAACTGTACTTTACATCCTCATGACTATTTTGTAACTACCAATTTGCACTTCTTAATCCGCTCATATCGTTCACCCATCCCCCAACCTACTTCCCATCTGGCAACCATCAAAGTGTTCTCTGTATCCGTGAGTTTGTTTCTATTTTGTTTGTCCATTTATTTTGTCTTTTAGAATCTACAAATAAGTGAAATCATATGGCATCTGTCTTTATCTATCTGGCTCATTTCACTCAGCACAGTATCCTCTGGGTCTATCTATGTTGCACATGGCGGGATTTCTTTTTTTAGTGGCTGAGTCATATATCATTGTATATATGTACCACTTCTTTTTTATTTGTTCATCTATTGGTGGACACATTCACTTCCATATCTTGCCTGCTGTAAATAATGGTGCAGTAAACATAAGAACGCATATGTCTTTTTGAATTAACATTTTGGGTTTCTTTGGATAAACACCCAGAACTGAAATTCCTGTTTTTTTTGTCTTTTTTTATAGGTTTTGTTTTATTTTGTCTGCTAAAATTATTGCTACCCCAGGTTTTTTTTTGTTTCCAATTTTATGAAATAAAATACCAAGAAATAAACTTAACAAAAGATGTGAATGACTGCAAGACAATATGAAAATAAATTAAAGAAGACACAAAGCAATGGAAAGATATTCCATGTTCATGGATTGGAAGAATGAACATAGTTAAAATGGCCGTATCACCAAAAACAATATACAGATTTAATGCAATCAAAATCCCGATGGCATTTTTTAAAGAAATAAAACAAAAATTATCAGATTTGTATGGAGCTCCAAAAGACCCTGAATAGCCAAAGAAATAATCCGATAAAAGAAAAAAAACTGAAGGTATTACACTCCCTGACTGTAAGTTTTACTACAAAGCAACAATAACCAAATAGCATGGTATTAGCAGAAAAACAGACACACAGATCAATGAAATAAAATTGAAAGCCCAAAAATAAACCCACATGTATATGGGCAAATGATTTTTGACAATGGAAACAAATACATACAAGGGAGAAAAAGAAAGCTTCTTTAATAAATAGCACTGGGAAAATTGGAAAACCACATGCAAAAGAATGAAACTAGACTACAGTTTGTCCAATGTACAAAAATTAATTCAAAATGGATCAAAGACATAAATATGAGATCTGAAACAATAAATTACATAGGAGAAAACATAGGTACTAAACTTGTGGACCTTGGTCTTAGAGAGGATTTTATGAATTTGAGCTCAAAGACAAGGGAAGAAAAAGCAAAATCAAATGAATGGGACTATATCAAAATAAAAAGCTTCTGCACAGCAAAACAAAAAGGCAACACACTAAGTGAGAGAAGATACTTTCAAACAACATCCAATAAGGAGTGAATATCCAAAATATTTTAAAAACTCATAAAACAAAATATTTTAAAAACTCAGTCAGATCATCCAGTGAAAACATGGGCAGAAGACCTGAGCAGACCCTTCCCAAGAAGACATACAAATGGCTAACGGATATATAAACAGATGCTCAATTTCACCAGCTTTAGGAAAATGTAAATCAAAACTATAATGAGATACCACCTCATACCTGTTAGAATAACAGGTAATAACAGTGTTAGAGAGATTGTGGAGAAAAAAGAACCCTTATACCCTGCTGGTGGGAATGTAAACTGGTACAGCCCCAAAGGAAACAATAAATACCAGTAAATTTCAAAAATGTGAAAACATTTCTTTGTAAACATATATGTACCCCTTCCTATCTTCATTACAGCATTATTCACAGTGGCCAAAACATGGAAACAACCAAAGTGTTCTTCAGTAGATGATTGATTGGCTAAAGGAGATGTGGTCCAGATATACAATGGAATGCTATTTAGGCAGAAGAAAAAAATGAAATACTGCCATTTGCAAAAACATGAATAGATCTTGAGAATCACATGCTAAGCAAAATAAGTCAAACAGAAAAGGACAAGAAATATATGATAATCACTGATATGTGGGAAATAAAACGGAAAGCAACAAATGAAGAAACAAGACACAAACAAACAGAAACTCGTATCCACAGACAACGGTATGGTGGTTATCAGAGGAGAAGGAGGTGGTGGGAGGTGGTAAAGGGTAAAAGGGGTCAAATATGTGGCAACAGGAGACTTGACTTAGAGTGGTGAGCACACAATGCAGTGTACAGATATTGTATTATAGAAGTATACACTTGAAGCTCATGTATCTTGTTAACCAATGTCATCCCAACTAACTTAATGCCTTTCTTTAAGGTTATGAACCTGGAGAGTTTTCACTCATAGCCAGAGAAAGGTCCGCTCCTAAACATTTTAAAGGAACAGCGAGAAGTAAAAATAAAATTGTATTTTGATTATGTCATGTGTGGTGCTTAGTCAATATTCTGATTTCCCACATGTTGCATCTTAAGCAATTTGCTTCAAGTTCAGGTTCTCTAAGGAGCCAGAGTTGAGCTAATAACAGGTCTATGAATGGACTCATGCCAGGTTTTTAAGTAAACATCAGCTTTCAATTTAATTTATAAAACATTTTGTAATTATACAGAGTGATTTTTCAATGGCATTTCACCATAATGAGTGAAGTTTTTCTGCCTTTCAGTATGCATAGTTCTTTTTTGAAGTTCTAAGCCTGCCTCAGGTGAGTTGTGTTAAATGGAACATATTATGCAATCCATAGGGATATGTAATGAATGGCTGGTTCAAGTGACTTTTAATATCAATGGGATGCAGTTCTATAGAATTATCTAATGGTATTAATGTCTGAATGAAATATGAATTCCTGTTTCTGTCTATTTCCTTGTAAGAAGACATCCGGCAAGTAGTTATTTCCTCTAAACCTCATTGTTTTATGCTTAAAATGACCGCCCTGAACTGTTGCAGACTGTGTAGGGACTGAAAAATGTTAATATTTAAGTAGCTTTGAAAAGTTTTAAATGCTCTGGAAATGAAGGATGTGATCATTTCAAAACATATCTTAAACCAATATGGTATGAACATTGACTGAAAATATCCCACAGTGCTCTCAATAGTGGGAGGGACTTCTAAAGGTGATTAGGCTCATCTGTTCCCTATTCCTTACCCCGTTCTGATCCTTAACCAGATGCCATTATTTTCTTAAATATCACAGGTAGGAATATTCATCAAAAAACCAGGTATACCAAATCCAGATTCTCACAAATCTGTTTTTAAACAAGTAAGGTTCAAAAGTAAACTATAATATTTTTATTATCAGGGAAGTTAACAAAGGAAAAGGATTACTCTAAATATTACAATTTAGAGTAGAAAGTCACCACATTAAGCAAGTTATGTTTATTTTTCAACACTTTACCTACAGTTCCCAGGGTTATACCTCATGTTTAATAAGAAAGCTTTATAAATAAATTTCTCTCTATTCCATAACTATCAATTGGTCACCTAAAACTGAATGTCATAATTATTAATATAAGAAAACAAAACCAAGGTAAGGATAATGTTTGCAGACAGTTACACCAAAGAAGTAAGAGAGACACATGGTTTTAAAAGCCAAACGAACAAAAGGTAAACATAGGAAACAGTTTCAGAGCAAAGGGAAGCTCCTGACATTTGCCTCTTTCAGTCCTTGATGTAGGTAGCACTTCTGAGATGCAAAAATAGTTAGGGACAATTGTTTCAAACCGGGTGAAAACTGACTGACAAAATGTTCCATTCACTTTGTAAACAGGCACTCAGCAGTGCACCTTTAAGAGTGGGCTCTACCCTGTAAGGCGAAGCAGTGTCAGTATGGAAATGGCACAAAGACGGACGGTGGCTGTAGGGAAATGTCACAGCCCAGGTTTATTTTTGTCCACTAAAAGATATGTGGAAAGTAGCATTTTTCAAAATGAAAATAAAAATGTCCAGAAAGAGAACTTTACTTTCTGCATTGGTATTATCATTTCAAAGTACCGATTTGAATCTTCATAGTTTACCAGACTGAAGAGTGAGGTGAGTAAACTCTATTTCACCTGTCTTAGGCATGGTATTGTAATTATTCCATGCCATTAAACATATATGATGATTAAGTATAACGGCTAATATTTAGCTGAATAATGTTTAAAAGAATCAAAATCAAAATGTTTCCTTTAAGACCAATATATTTTGGAAGTTTTTATTGTATCACACCATTACTTCTATCACCCATACATTAGAACCAAGCACAGATTCTCCTGATGCTAGAAGGAATTATATATTACAAAGATTCTCTGATTATTTTATTTTATTTTTCTAGGAAAAAAGGTGTCACAAAATATAGAAATTCCTCAGCTAGTCTACAAATTTGGGTATTAGAAAAGAGCAATCCAATATATAGTAGTCTCAAAGAATAGCACATAAGAAAATTAACCAATAACATTCAACATATATTTTCATCACATATCTAAAGCTGTTTAGCATTTAGCTGTTTAGAAAAGAGTGTGAACACAGGTAATGTGGCAACCTTTTTGTATAAAAATAGAGATTTATTTAATAGTCTCTTTCTTCCCTTAAAAGGGGAAAAAGGGAAACTTGTTGATGTTCCAAATTGACACTAGTTTATTTCAACTGATAACCGTACAGCTGTTTTCTTACTCAGGCAATGGAGGATCATTAGCAACCCCAAAGTAGAAGGATGAATGGTATGGAAATCATCAATATGAATGATAATCATTGCAAAGTGAACTGCTCTACATGGCTTCCAAAGGCCATCTTAATCTGTCATTTTCCAAATGGGGAGGATTCCTATTCACTTTTGGTTCACCCTTGTAAAAAGGTGAATGAATATATGCTTCCCAAGTGCGTTACTTTGAGGCCTATATTTTCTGTAATATTTCATCATTCTATGATTTTTACCAAAAAAGATATTAGACCCATATCATCACCAAGGGAAGATACTATCCAATCTGACATGGACATGGCTAGTTTCACCTCTTTGAATTCTATATATTGCCTTGCACACTTTGAGGCACAAGAACAGAGATGTCCACAAATTACAAAAGGCTGAGTCAGTTACTGCAAGGAGCACTTTACCTCAAATACTGTGAGGAACAGGTGGGATAACCATCTGTGGGGAATTAAATAGAAGAGATGCCAACGCAGAGGCATCGTTTGGACTAGAGCTCACCCAAGAGTCTCCCTCAAAGATTTGTTGCTAGTAGCGCTCCCTAAACATCTTCTAAGGCCATTTTACTCATTACATCCATAATTCAAAAGATAAGTGAGCTGTACCTCAGAAAAGAGCTATCACTTGCTTGGTAAGCATTGTCTTTGAGCTTAACTAAACCTCCATTTGTTCAACTAGAAAATGAACGCTGGGGGTATGGGCAGGAACATTGGAGTATAAGAAAATTGGAGGTATGCCCTGGCTGGTGTAGCTCAGTAGATTGAGCACAGGCCTGTGAACCAAAGGATTGAGGTTCGATTCCCAGTCAGGGCACATGCCTGGGTTGCAGGCCAGTTCCCGGCAATGGACGCACAAGAGGCAACCATACGTTGATATTTCTCTCCCTCTCTCTCTCTCTGTCCTTCCCTTCCCCTCTAAAGATAGATAAATAAATAAAGTGTTTTTTTTTTTTTAAAGAAAATTGGAGGTATGGATCACTTCATTCCTTTCAAATTTGTGGGAGTCAAGGCAAAGTGGTATAAAATATTTCACAAATAGTTGTGATTTCTAGCATAAGCATGTACCTTTTCATTGAATTTTCAATCTAGAAAGGATTTTGAGGTTACCTGATCCAATACTATCACTCAGTAATGAGCACATCATTGCTTAGAAAGGCTGAATGACCTGCCCCAACTCACATGAATATTTAGGGGCAGAACCAGGAGTAAAATTCAGACTAATTCTTGGGCCTGAGCCCTTGTTACCATGGTACCCACATAAGTAGGAATAATCAAATTCTTTGTCTTCTTACTGGGGAAAAATGTATCAGAACCTCTTAGTCATTCATCAAAATGGTTGAACTCAGATTAATTTATGTCCAAAATTCTTTTTTTTTAACCTTCCTGATTTAATTCCTTAGGGGAGGAAGGTAAATCTGGGTTTTCCGGTGAAGCTGGCTGGCTAATATAATTTGGAAATTCCTTGTTTGTATTCCCGTCTGTGTCATATTTAATTAATCAAAGGCTATATTTAGAGTATAATAGGGCTGAACTTTATCAAATCAGGAGTTATCAGTGACATAAAACAAGGCAAAACCCAGGACTTTTCTACATCTTGCTACGCCTCTACCTTAGAGTTTGTGGCTGCTGAAAAAAAAAAGTGTTGCAATGAAAATAATAATATACTAACAGTGATAATACAAAGGTAAATATATTTAAGACATACTTTTTTGAGGGTAACATTGCTCTTACATTTCAATTGATTTCATGCCAAGTACACATTATACTTACTATTTAGTTTACAAATACATTTTCTTTTTTTGAAGAAAGATTCCGAGTGTATGGTATAAATGTCACCATTGTTTAAATGTCACCCAGCCTGATTATACATTGGGGTTCAGACAGCTACATGCATGGCCACTGTTACTCCATTTCTCCCGTGAAAGATAAAATCAGGAGTTGAAAGGAAGACTTGCCTTTTTTGTGAAATATGCTCCACCCTCTAGAAATTCCGATTTAATTGGTCTGAGATGGGGTCTGGACACTGAAACCACGATTTAAAAACACTAAACTTCATTATATTGAGTGTTATGAAATTCATTACTTATTACAAGTGAAGCAAGTCTAATTTGGAGAGGTCAAGTTACTTGCCCAAGAGTCACAGAAATAATGTGACTGTGGTCAAGCTATTTTCTTCTCAGGTAACTAAGCACAAGCATCCATCAGGCATGCTTTCTGAGTGCCCCCTGCCCCTCCCCCCACATACACACAACATTTCCCCCGAGAACACACACATTGCTCTGAAAGTGATGCTTGCCTTTCATTAAGCCCACCCTAATGGCCTAGGTTTGAGGGGCAACATTTGTTTTCATGACAGAATCGAACTCCATTTCAGAGTTGAGGCATACTTCTTATCCAGAATCGATAACAAGCTGGAAGTAATTCCAGGTAAACACAATAGAAAATCTTTATAAAGATAATCCTGTATTGTTTTTTTTTTTCTTTTTTGAGGTGGTTGTGAGAATTAAATGAGATAAGGCACATAAGGAATTTAACAAAGCCCTTGGATCATAATTTGTCTCAATTAGTCATGACAATAAAACTACCACCATCACCTTGGATTAGAGCTGAATTGGCAAAAATGTAGATGCATAATAGATGGAATAGAGAAGGAATTGACATGCATGATGCATCTTAAGTTACTCTATATCCATTTTATAGGAATAGCTTTATTTCATTTTCATATTAGCCTTGTGACTTAGATATTATTTTCCCTAGTTTATAGATGAGAAAATTGAAACTCAGAGACACAAAGCAACTTGCTCAGAATCGTTGGCAAGTGATAGAGCTTGGTGTTGAGCCCTGGTCTAACTGTCTTCCAGAGTATGTGTGATTTTTTGACCACACAAGATTTCCTCATTTTTGTTATCACCTTTTACAAAATGGGTTAGATTAAATGTGTGAGTAACTGACTATCTATTACAAATGAGGACTTTCATTGTTGCGAACCTGACAGTTTGAAGTTAATAATAAAAAAGGAAAATACTACTATCTTCCACGAAACAAGCTTTTCTGATACCTGAGCCTAAATGTGTCACAAACATATGATATGGAGCCTCCATGGAAAACAGGTTGGTCCCATGGTCTCCATATGCAACATGCCCATTACTCTCTCTTCACTTTGCTCACACTCTTCTAAATGCCATCTGTCCTCTCCTCCTAAGACTTTCAAATATCCCTCACATTTTCAGGACCAACTTAAGTTCTATGTTGACTGTTTCAGTCTATCTAAATGTTCCCTGTCTCTGAATTCGTATTCCAAGCATGGCTGGAACCATAAAGATTTGTGCCTCTCCTTAGGAGATACCCTTTACTTCCAGCAGGTATCAGTCAAACTAGCTTAAACAAGAGGAAAGAATTAGGGAAAAAAAAAAAAGGGTATCTTCTGTAACCCATGGGTATATTATGTATGTGGACCTAATGAGGGAGTTAAACCAAGATCAGAACACCTTGAAGAACCAACCAAAGTTGCTTTTTTTTATCTTGCCTTCTCTTATTCTCTTTCTCCCTTTGTTTCTTGCCTTTATTCTTTCCTTACACATAGTTTTTCAGTGTAACATCACAAATATGGTGTGGCCTGGCATCACTACATCATGCATGTCCTTATAGTTCAATGCTCAGTAGGGACTCACATAATTCAAATTTTGTGAGGAGGAGACTCCCATGGTCCCGATTCTGTTCAGGTGTTTATTCCTGTGATCCAGTCACACTTGTAGTGAGGTTGTGGGTGGTTTAATCTTCTTCAACATTTAATAAATACCTCCTTTCCTACTTTTTAATGTATAATAGTATTGACTGTGAATAAACATAAAGCTCTTTACAGAGAAGATAACGGCTTTGTCTTCTTTTGTGCCCTTTACAATGCAGTAGTCAGGGTCCTACCATTGGATGGTTTATCAGCTCATTAGGGGGAAACTGAGGGACACTAGATAAAGACATCCTGGTGGGGTAGTAGGTGGGAGGGTATGAGAATAGGTGTTCTGACACCTCCCAAGAATGAAGACACTGCCAAGTTTAGATCCAAGGAGTAAGCTATTTGCACTGGAACAACAAGATTGGAGCAGAAGAAACTGAGATAGCAGCGGGCAGGACAGGGACTACTCTGATTCCTCTTAGGGGAGGCAACAGTCTCACAAAGTGGCCCTGAGAATGTTACACTATATTACCACTATGGACAAACATGAAAGGCTGATCTTAAAGGTTCACAAATGATTCCCAGGCCAGGGTGAAAAAAACCAGAGGAAGAGCCTGGTCTAGCCTCAGCACCTCCAGGAAATCATGTCTTTGGAGGCATGAGCCAAGCTATTGTGGCTGAAAATGCCCTTTCCAGCCCATTATGTATTTTTTTAGCATCCCTTACTTTGTGTAATAGAGCAATAATTCCCTAGTTACAATAAAAATCTATGCTGATAAAGGCTCTGAGACTGAAAATTAGATCTTACTACCATTAAAGGCCAATGTTGCTCCCCCAAGAAAGTGAGGCAGTTTATACCTGTCTCTGTCAAAAGGGCTATTATTATCTGAAGGTGTGTTTCTCCTGCCGTTCTCCTGAAGGTCTTCTGTCTTTCTCCTGAAGGTGCGTTCTCAGGTACATGCCTGAGCACATGGTGACCTTTCTGCAGTGTATATTTATTATGTCTTCTTCACAAATGATTACTGTTGGTTCTTCTTAGTTCCTGTGATCAGTCATTGCTCATAAATAGTGATAAGGGTTTGAGGTCACACAGGAAGACAAAGATGGCACATAGATGGCACACATAGATGGCAAAGTCAATTTTTTATTGTGTATGTGATGTGAACAGTTTATTTCTCTATCAAGGAATTGCCCAAATTAAGCAGGTAATATTAAAAGGACCATTAGAGTGAAGGGGTCTTCCTCTGTCAAGAATGGAACTATCTGAGAAACCAAACAACCTGACACATTTGGGTAAGTGTGCCTGTATTTTCTAGAGTGAAATGATTATTTTTATCTGTCCTAGTAATGACAATGAGAGTTTAAAAAAATACAAGAAATAAACTAACCATGATGGCTAATTCAAACCTGGCCATGTCTTAAATAGGACACAACAGATCTACATGTAAATTTTACACACACACACACACACTTTATCATGAGAGAGGGGGATATCTCCCATTTTCAGTAGGCAGAATTCTTAGATCGCCCTAAGTTTCCCAACTCTTTGTGTGGTCCCCTTCCTTTCTGAGGCAGAACCTGTAAATACAATGGTATAGTTACTCCCTTGATTATGTTGCTAAGGTTATACAAATGGTGATAGGATAGTCACTTCCATGATTAATTTACATTATGGAAGACCTCCTTATAGCTCACTGAAGAGGAATTAAGAAGCCAGGGAGCTGTGTGAACTGCTTATGGAGACATAAGGCAAGGAGTTGAGGCTAGTTTCTAGGAGCTGAGCACTATACCTGGCCAACAGCTAGCAAGAAAATAGGATCTCAGTAATATAAAACAATAAATGTTGCCAACAATACGTAAACTTGGAAAAGGACCCTAAACATCAGATGAGAACTCAATCTCTAGTCATCTTGATTCCAGCCTGCTGATATCCTGAGTAGAGTACCTGGCTAACCCGTGCCTGGACTCCTAATTCCAAGAAAGTATAAGATAATAAATGGCTGTTGTTGAAGTCATCGTTTGTGATAATTTGTTACCAAGCAATAAAATGCTCGGTAAATTAAATAAGTAGTCAATGCATTCATTTAGTAATTTAATAAGCACATATTGGGAAACTACTACATGCCAAAGAGTGCAGAAAAGAATGGGGAGGCTGAGTCAAGCATGACCACTCCACCCCCATACAAATGAGCAAAGATTTCCATTAGGAACTAATTTATCTGTTAAAAAAGAAACAACTCCTGAGCTTCTCATAATAGGGTGAGGAGTGAAACAGCTGTAACCACAAAGGCTGTCATGAGGACAGTAAGACCAATTGAACAGAAGACCAGCTCAACCCAACACGGTGACTAATTTTGCCCTGTAGTAACCCTCATCACAGGCTGGTTGTGTGACATTAGCATACTACACAACACACCCCAGGCCACCATGATCGGGAATGAGAAGTCCATAAAAGGGTACACAATGGCCAACAGTGCTTTTCCAAGAAGTCTCCATCCCTTTTCTGGAAATATCCTGACTATACCTCTCCCTTATTGAATGCCCTACCCCTTCATTAAATGAGCCTCAATAGAAGAAGTCAGTCCCTCTAGGGAAGGGCCGCTCTGTCTGTGGAGTAGCCTCTCTCTGTCTCACTGCTTCACTAATAAACTCTCTTTCACTTCAAAGTATCCTGGCTTGAATTTGAATTCTTTCCTGAACAAAGCCGAGAACCGACAGTGGGCCTCCAGAAACCTGGAATGCCTGCTTCAAGATTGCAAAAGAGAATAGCTGGAATTTATATTCAGGCTCCAAAGCAGGCAAGGTTAATACAGAGTGCAAAGTAATTCCTTCCTATTGCAACTCTTTTCCTTTTTACCCACCGTCCTCTCCTTTTCTGTCCAAGTCAGAAACAAAGGCAAAAATTTCATATTATGAGAAAGATATTTGAAAATATATGCTATTGATTATGCTATTACAGTTGTCCAAATGTTCTCCCTCTACTTGGTACCCCCATTCCCTCCAGCAGTCTCCCCCTTTGTTTTGTCCATGGGTCATGCATATAAGTTCTTTGGCTTCTCCATTTTCTGTATTGTTCTTAACATCCCCCTATCTCTTCTGTACCTACCAATTTGTACTTCTTCATCCTGTAAATTTTCACTCATTTTCCCCCTTCCCCTCCCGATTGATAATCTTCTGAATGAGAAAGATATTTATAGGGTAAAGAGTTTCAATTTTCTGAGAGGTCCAGTCTTATGAAAGAATCCTTTCTCCTCCCCAAAGTCCCTGGTTCAACTAGCCACAGATTTGTGGCTGCAGAAATCTTCTCTTGAGTCCTGCTTTCAGCCACACCAACCTTAGTAGAGATTGTGAATAAATGGCATGCCCTGCAGAACAAAGGACTGAAGCAACTCTTTATAATTTCTCTCACTGTAGCTCAAGCAGAAAACAGTCCCTCTGAAACATCTTTACCCCCAGCAACACCTACGCGTACTCACAGTCTATTTTCATTGCTTTACATTTCTGCCATTCCAGAGTGCAAAACTGCAAGCACTTTCTTTGTGCTAGACATTCTAAAATCCAATTTAACACATATAACCTGAAATACAATTTATCCCTTTGGAACTTATTTTTTCTCTAATTCTTTCAGGTGTTCGTTTGGAGTAATCATGGAAAATTTATCGGTGAAGAGACTAATGGTCCAAGCTGAGAGACTGATAATGAAGCAAAAGAGAGTGAAAGAGAGAGAGACAAAGAGAAAGGGAGAAATTGAAGGACCAGGGCCTATTGCCTCATTGAATAGTTATCATATAGATGCAAGGATCAGTGCAAAGCATTTATAGGAATATGGAAGTTATCCAAGTTTTAGTTTGCTGACATGCCTTCTGGGCAGGGGAGGGGTTCCATCTTGGACCTAGAAATTCCTTTCAACAATATAGTCTTTAAGATTGATTGCCTCAGCAAGTGGCAGGTAACTGATGTGCTGAAGTATAGGAGACACAAAGCCACTTTGATAAGCAGAAAGGATCATTTTAGGGTTGTAGGCATTCATATATAAATCAGCCCACTTCAGCCTGCTATAAAGATTGGGACCAGGGTGAGAAGAAAAAGACAGCCTAAAATACTTACCCAGAGGGGTCCCTCCTGTTTCCCCATGTAAAATCTTATGAGAATATGTTTTAACATTGTATTCTTCCACCATAGTCTATTACACTCAAAAGAGGCAAGCCCACCAGTCAACAGAGCTGACATCCTATTACTTACAGTATTCAGAGAAATTAAAATGTCAGTCTTAATTTCTCCTGATGGCTATACCAACATGTCTCATTTTTGTCTAAGAAGCTTATTTGAATTTAAAATCACCTTGGTGGTTTCAGAGTCCTTAATTTAAGATTTCTATCTTCTGATGAGACCCAGGATATTGGAGTCCAAGCCATCAATACAAATGTAGTCTGACCACATCAGAGAGAGAGGGTGGAAAAACACTGTTCTTTCTTCCTGTCTTGAATTCTTCTAATTAGGAAGCTCAGAATTATTTCAGGTCCAGAAATGACTTCATTGTTGCAGAGACAGCAGGGAGATGCTTGTGAACCATGTCCTAGGATTTTAGCAAACAGTTGGGAGATGAGAAATCTTCCTATCTTTGAAGGTGTCAATAAAATATTCCACCCAGCTGTGCAAGCACCCCAAACCTGCCCCACTGAGGACGTCTCTGGAAGTGGCATTGTATTACCCTTCTTATCATTTTGAAGCCTTAACTCCATCAAATGGGGGGTTGGGAGATTCAAGATCTCACATAGCTATCCAGTCAATGCAACTCACCACGTAAAGCAACACAGCAATAGAGAAACAAGGGCTCTGATTTACATTGTTCTTCTTGACCCACATCACTTCATGCCTGTCTCTGGGTTAAATTGCACAGTGAGTGAGTTTGATATCTGGGGCTACCCATGCCCATTTCTAGGTTATATCATAATTTTGCTGTCATGTTGCTTTCCATCATTCCACACTCCCAGGGAATATTTAGTTCTTACCCCACCATGCGATGTTCTTTATGCCATAATCACTCTTTTCCTCATTCACAACAGCAAAATTTCTATTTGCTTGCTGTTCTCAGAAAGGTCAAAATCTACCATTCGTTCACTAATCCATGGAAATCAACTAACAGATCAGCAGTTTTCAAAGTACATTCTGAACCAGCAACATTCGCATCCTGGAGAAACATGTTAGAGATGCAAGTTATCAGGCAACACACTGGATTTATTGAACCAGAGCTAAGGGAGTAGGTACAAGTTGCTGAGACAGGGCTTCATTAACCCAGAGATCAATCTGTTTGCTCTGTCTTCTCATTGCCCTGTTCTCCACTAAGTGCTTTAGTAAGAAATAAAATATCACTAACCATGAGAATAGCTAAGGAAACCAAGAGTCAAAGAGTTAAGTACTGTACTTTTCAGACCATAAGACGCACCTAGGTTTTAGAGGAAAATAGAAAAAAATTGGAAACAAAAAATGTGGTAAAATATTTAATAGCATAATATTTCACCAATATAAATGTAAACAGAACTGAACAGCAGCATTAACAACCATTATTCCTCCCAAATTTGGAGGGGAAAATGTATGTCTTATAGTACGAAAAATACGGTAATTGTTTTCAAGTCACACAGATAAAAAGTCCTGATTTGAACTTTTCAATATACCATGCTTTATATGTTAACCACTGCCCAAGCCGATTTTCCTTCCTATGAGAATAGTCATTGTCTCAGATTTTGCACTCCTGGAGAGAAGTAGGTGCATCCCATCTGTTCTGGAGTACCTTGCACCATGCACAATACCTGACCAAAATGACTGCTCATTAAATGTTTGTTAAATGAAAGAAATGGGTAGTCATTACTGAAGATATTTTGCTTGGCAACTTCTTCATTGTTCCCATGTATCTTCAACAAGGAAATAAAAATGTCTTTATTTGTGTGGGCAGCCTAGGCGTATCCGAGCACTTCCATGTTGTTGCTTTCAGGGCAAGAGGTTGACAAGAAGATATAGCCAGAACAATTACTCTGGCCCTTCATCATCTTCCTCTGGTTGATTGTACCATGACCTCAATACCTGTACATATTCGTTGAGTAAGAGAATCTCCAGAAAGGGCATTATCTTCCTTTAAAAACCCATGCCATCTGGCATATAATAGTTACTCAAAAATACTTAGAGTCATAAAATATTAGAGGATGATGCAATAGCAAAAATGAGTCAGTCCAATTCCTCTAGATTATTGATGACAATAATAAAGTCAAAAGGGTGGGAGGTACTTGCCCATAGTTATCAAAGCAACAGGTTACTATTGCTGGCTTGACTACATTGAGATAGAAAGTAACTTGCCCTCCCTTCTATCTATTGTCTAGATTGAGCACTGTAGCTTGAGAGAATGTCTAGAGCAGCTAAACATTTGACCCAATAAATTCAAATTAAACATAAGAGTGGTGATGCAACCCTTGAAGGAATACTTCACTAGACTTGATACCCTGACCCATTAGTGATTAGCTGTTCATTGCCTAATGCCCAGGGTCAAGAATATGGGTGTCTAACAAGAAGAGTTATGGAAAAATGCACTCTCCTCATGAACAAAGGTTAATGTGAGCTACTGAGCAAGGCTCAGGTGGCTGTAATCTCAACAGGGGTGCTCACACAGCCTGGGTTTTGCCACTTTCAAAATTAAATAACACATAATAACTGGTAGACTTAGTATTGGAGGCACTGACACATATCTTTCAGTTTCTATAAATGTGTATTTCCATTAACATGGAGGGCAGTAGCCACTTATGTTCAAATGTACCACGTATTAGGATGTTGACATCATGGAGAATTACTGGGTGATATTTAATAAATATAGAGCCTTGTAATAAAAACTGTTTTAAAAATCCATAAACCAATAAATTTTAAATGATATTATTTATAACACATAAAATTCTAGATTACATCCTCTTAAACATATATTCTCAAAGGTAATTCCTTGTATAGTATTTTGTGGCAAACATTCTGTCATTTATTTTATGGTCTATGCAAATTGTTAGGGTTTTTCAATGATTTTGTATCTCTGAATCCCGAGGCAGAGAATTCAAGAGAAAGAGATGTTCGTTCAGCCTACGTTTTGACAAGAATTTTATTTGAGAACTGGATAAGTATTGATCTTGTAGAGTGGGAGCAAAGAAAATTAGATTGTCCTGTCTATTCCATATGGCCCAGGCCCTGCGTTACAGTTTTCATTTATATTACCTCATGTCATCCTTGTGAAAACCTCGGTAGTAGGTATAACTATCCTAATTTTATAAATGTAAAAACTGAGGAGTAGGGAGGTTAAGTGACATAAGTACCTGATCTGTGACACGGCTTAGATTTGATCCCTTGATTTTCTGACACGTAAAGCCATGCTCTTTCATCAGTCTCAGGTGCCTGACATATGCTGACTTTCTGTACACAAATAAATTGATGACCCATTAATAGGGATGTTAAGTAGCTGTCATGTCACAGTAGCAGAAACACTGAAATAGTCAGAGCACATTCTCACGAATGACCCAGCGGTATTCAAGGTGATAATCTTCTTTAGCAAAACTTTTGTAAGAATGATTAAATTTCCTGTATTTATGCAATCATCAGCTTAATTTTTTTTTACCTTGACAAATCTTCTAATTCAACCCCTTCCTTTTACAGAGGAGAGCAATAACATCCATGAGATGAAGT